>JAUMHM010093327.1:0-44920 GCA_032362435.1 Melikaiella ostensackeni
GGGGGACCTACAGCTTAAGGTGGAATCCGAACCACCAGAACCTCGGTAAAAGTACATGGAAAAATTTCCAGAGGTACGGGCTCAGGGATCGAACCCCGGACCTCTAGTAGGAAGTCCGAGCGCTTAACCGCCTGAGCCACTGAAGCTCTCTTTTTATTATTATTATTATTATTAATATATAAGCATACTCATGTTTATTATTTAAAGGCAAGAATGGGCCCACCAAATTTTTTTTATTCCACTATACCATAACTTTTTTTTTCAAACAAATAAATTATTCAAGAAACTAATTCAATGAACTAATTTCTTTCAATAAAATGCATTTCTATCCATAGATTTTCCACTATTTGTACTTGGCTGTATTTTCGATTTGACAACTTCGATTACTTTGAACATAAATGAATAAAATATTAGTTGTTATGTACTTTTCGGAATTTCACATGATAAATAAAAACTGTAAAAAGCAATAATAAGAATGCTTATAATGCAAAACTTACGATCGAAGCATTCACAACTACTGCAAAATTAAGTCTCAATGACGCTTCAAAATTATTTATAACAGATAAAATAAAAAAAGTTTAGTAAATATTTAATTAACAATTTTATAGAGTACATCTTACCATTCTTTAGTACAGCGAAATGTACAATTTTATTGAAATTATGTTTCAATAGTTTTGGGAAAAATGGAAATAGGACAGCAATACGTGAAATATGGAGATGAATTGAAATGCAAAACATCAAATCACTAGACATTTCAGCCAATGATGTTCTCCTAGTGATCCACAGGAAGACTGACATTGGCTGAAATGTCTAGTGAACCTCACCGAGCAAATTCAGTAGGTATGCATTTGTCAAAAATGTCTTTGTTTGCAAAAATCGTTTCACCCAAAAAATAGCAGCATGTTACTAGATAGGCAATTAAGCATACGAAAATACCTAGAAAATCTAGACATTTTTGTGAGCTTCATTACGAGTTTAGTAACGTTCTAGTAGGGAAAATGTTATTTGGGAACAATGAAATTTGAGACAAACGAAGACTAACTGCAAATTCACTGCCACAGCAAATGAACTGCGAATTGCTAATAGAGAGTGCTTTTTATTGGACGGTATTCTGTGGCGCAATCACGCGACCAATCGTTATTTGCTATAAGACGGTAGAATAACAGTTAGGCACAAAAAATCAAAGGGTTGGAACTAAAAGAACCATAAGTTTGAAAAATCATTGAATTTCTCTGAGAAAAAACACACAACGCTCTTTTGAAAAACACTAAATGTGTGTCAAAATCACTATAATGGTAACCTCGACTAACCGTGAAGAAAGTTGGGATAGCGCGAAAAAATACTGAAGATTGATGGAGATGGAAGACTTCCTAATCTTTAATTTACTACTCCGAAGTCGGCTAAAATGAACTTAGGTTCGCTGCAGTGATTTGGCCTGAGCGCGCGCTCTAGCAGAAGAAACAGGCAGTGCCAAACAATGACAGTTCATGTCTTGGAGTCTTCGTTTAGTGTTGATGTTTGATAATCGCATCTTTTTCTTTTCTAGTTCGCTAGTGTTCGAACTGAAACTTTACTTCAAAAGAATCCTTCATACCTGATTCGCTAACCAGATGTCGAGTGAGGCCTTTCTTTCAAGGCAGCCTCTGTAATTCCTGGTTTCTCTAGAAAATCTTGATTATATTTACAAAAACAAGTTTATGAGCCTTTAGAAAATTTATCAGAGCTTCTCGGATCTTCAAAAAGTTCCTCAGAAACTTAACTGAAACTTGACTTGAATTGAAAAATTGATCATAGAACATTTTTTCACAACACCGTGAAACAGAAATTAACTCTATCGATCTAAGGTTAACCCCTTAAATTCGGAAATTTGAACGTCATTCTAGACTAGATGGAGTTATGAATCTATTATTAAGAAATTAGATCCCCTTTTGTTCCGCTGGAAATTTAACCCAAGTCTTTCTATTGCCGGACGGGTTCTCTCTCTCTCTCTCCCTCTCTCTTGGGCTCTCGGGCCCTTGGTCCGTCTCTTCGACTTGGGTTCAATCCTCATTGGAGCGAAAGACGATTTTTTTTTACAGACAATTTATGAAAATTTTTTTTTGCAAAATTTCATTTTATTTCTTGTATTTTCATTTCACATACAAAAAAATGAGTAACTGGCAAGGGGTTAAAACTCAGAATTTTTTTCTTTTTCTCGGAAGAATGGTATTCATCGTACATTTATTGAATGTCTCAGCCGATTCTTCACCCGTTTGCATGAAGCCTCTTGGAATCAATAAAAAATCGTAACAAAATAACTTCTGCGCATACACGCTGTCCATTTGTTTGAAATTAAAAACAGCAGATTCAGAAAACATGAACATTTTATCATTTTAGCATTTCAGTCGACCTGCAGAATACAATATTCAACAGATTCTTCAAAAAATTTCAGAGTGAATTAGCTTGATAAAGCTCCCTTGTCAATATTCAGGAAATTTCGATCTATTAATTATTTCTAGAGATATTTCAATTCTTAGGTCCAAAATTCGATTTTTTAACATGCCAGTCGGCCTGTAGCCCACAATATTCAACCAATTTGTCTGGAATTTTTGAGATAAATTGACTAGATGAAGCTCCAGGGTCAATTTTCAGGAAATTTCGATTTATTAATTATTTTGAGAGACACATCAATTTTTATATCCAAAATTCGATTTTTTAGCATTCTAGTGTACCTGTAACCTACAATATTCAACCAGTTCGTCTATAAATCTTAGGATAAATTGACTAGTCCTGGCAATAATAAGTAAGTGAACTGATAATTATATTTTTGAATTATAATATAGTTATCAATAATGATTATATGTATTATATTGTGTTGAGTAATGAATATTCTCATTGCTTTGAAAAGAGTATTCGATTTTACCAACATTCTTTTTAAGAAACAAGTGAAATCTTATCAAAAATATCTACGATGCAATAAGTTCCGCCAAGTGAAAAGTTATCAGTACATTCAACATATTTCGTGAAACCAAAGTTTGCCAAGTAATTCTTAAAGATATCTGAATTTTTAAATATATTAAATAGATAAAATTACAGAAATTTTCAGAATGTATGTTAAAGAGAAATAAATGAAAACTTGACAAGATTATTATCATTAAAAAATGGAGAAATTCACGTTGAGTTTTTATTTATCCTCCTTTCAATGTATTCTCAAAATTTCTATAGTTTTACCTATTTGATAAATTAAAAATTTAGATATCTTTCAGAATTACTTGACAAACTTTGATTTCACGAGACATGTTGATTGTACAGATAACTTTTTACTTGGCGGAACTTTCTGCATCGTGGTTGTTTTTGGTGAGATTCATTATATAGAGAACGATTATGGGATACTCAGCATTGGAATAAATAATACAAAAATATTGAGGGAATTAATGTAACAAGAAATTAAACAAAAAGGAACGATTTACTCAAGATCATTAATAATTTCATATGAATGTATTATACACAAAATCAACGATTCTGCACAAATGAATTTCACACAGCGAAAATCTTTGCATTACTTTAATATCTTTAAAATCGCTTGAAATTTCATCAAAATCATAAAAAGTCTTTGGAGTTTCTTGAAGTCCCTTGATACCCTTCGGAATATTTTCAAATCCATTAAAACCTTTCAAATCTGCTAAAATCCTTAAAAGATCCCTTGAAATCTTTTAATTTCTTTTGTATTTCTTTGAAATCTATGAAATAGTTGGAAATCTGTAGAAGTCATTTGAAACCCCTTGAGAATAAAATAAACTTAATCTCTTCCCTAAATTTCTGTAGACATCCCTTGAAAGTGAAATCGCCTAAGATCTTTGAAACACTTGGAGGTCTTATAAAATCCCTTGAATCTTGCGGAATTCTATTAAAACCCTTGAGTCTTTGAAAATCTTACAAAATTCTTTGAGGTTTCTTGAAATTTTTGAAATCTGTAAAAATCTTTTGGAATCTTTCAAAATAACTTTATATCTTCAAAATCCTTTCAAATTCCTCTGAATCCCTTGAAGTCTTTGGAAATCGTAAAAATCGACGAAAACAAGTAGAAATCATTTGAAATCCCTTAAATATGAACTATCTTAAACTTATTCATTCGAGTTCCCTAAAAAAACCGTCAAATCCTTAGAAATATTTGAATTTCCTTGAAATTCCTTAAAATCATTGGAGATTCAAGAAGATGCTCTAAATCTTGCGAAATTCCTTTAAATACCTCAAAATTCTCTCGAACGTTTGCTTTAGAATTGCTAGCAATCCCTTTGAATTTCATGCTCTAGAATTTAATTCTCTCAGAATCCCTTGCAATATTTGGAAATCCTACAAAATTCTTTAAAATCCTTCAAAATTTTGTAACTGTCTTGAAATGCTTTGGAATCTTTTAAATAACTTCAAGTCTTTGAAAGCCCTACAATTTTTTGTAATTCCTTCTAATTCTAGAATTGCTGAAATCCCTCGAAATAGAGTTTAATTCATTCCCTAAAGTTGTCCAGAAAATCTTTGAATATCTTAAAATTCCTTGGAATGTTTGGCAATTGTAAAAATCTATTAAAGTGAGCATAAATCATTTGAAATTCTTCGAATATGAATTATATTTTAGTTATTCATTTGATTTCATTCAGAAAAACCCATTCAAATTCCTAGAAATTTTTGGAATTCCTCGAAACCCTTGGTTTGATAAAATTCTTTAAATCTTGTGAAATTGTTTGAAATAATTTAGAATCCCATGGAATTTAGTTGTCCAGAAATCCCTTAAAATATTTGGAAATCCTACAAAATTCTTTGAAAAGCCCTAAAAAATTGTTTAATGTCTCGAAATTAGTTGCAATCATTTAGAATAACTCAAAACCTTTTTCAAATCCTTCTAGATTTTTCAAATTCCTTAGCATGTCATTAAATTGTTCAAATCTCTTGAAATAAAATTTGATTTATTCCCTGAAGTTCTCTAAAAATTCTTTCAAATCCATGAAAATCCCTTGAAATCTTTAGAAATCGTAAAAGTCCATCAAGATAGGTAGAAAAGATTCGAAATTCCTTCAAATAGTAAGAAATTAAATGAAGTACTCTAAGTCTTGTGAAATTCATTGAAATACCTCAAAATCTCTTGCAACCTCTGCTTTAGAATCGCTAGCAATCCCTTAAAATTTCATCCTCTAGAATTTACTATGCTGGAAATCCCTTGAAATATTTAGAAATCCTACAAAATTATTTGAAATCCTTTGAAATAAAATTTAATTCATCCCATAATGTTCTCTAGAAATTCGTTGATATCACTTATGATTCCTTCATATCTTTGGAAATCATATCAATCCACTGAAATAAGTAGATATCAGTCGGAATTCCTTGAATATAAATTAAATTGAACTTATTCTCTCTAAAAAATAGTTTAAATCTCTAGAAATTTTTGAAAACTTCCCAAATTTTCGGGGTTTCAATAAAACCCTTCAAATCTTGTGAAATTTCTTGAAATACCATATAATGACATGGAATCTTGGAATCGCTAGAAGTCCCTTGAAATTTCATTTATTCTCCAAAGTCCTTTAGAAATCTCTTGAAATCTATGGAAATCCTGCAAAATTCTTTGAAATCCCTCAAGACCCGATAAATTCCTCTAAAATTACTTGAAATGTATAGAAATCCCATAAAATCCTTTTAAAAGCCTTAAAATCCTTGGAAGTCTCTCGAAATATGTTGAAATACTTCGAAATTTCTTAAAATCCCCTGATATGAGTGAACATCAGATTTTAGGAGTAATTAAACTACGGAAAAACTCATTAGGGTATATCGATACGAAATCAAGGTCACAAAAACATCAGAAAAAAATCATAAACTTGTTTTCAAACAAATCCTAATGTCTACCGTATTCGTGAGTTCCATGATCGTTAAAATTTCTGCGAATAGTTTTCCGTGCTATTTTCTCGTAAAATAAATTATAAAACGAAACTATGTAAATCTAAAAATGTATGCATACTAAAAATTGTTTACCAATTTCTCCCGATATTATTTCAAGGTTCCAGTAATTTTTTTGATTATTCTAATTATTATTTCTACGGAAATTATTGTTAATTAATAGTTTTGATCATTTTGGGGCACTTGAATATTCCAGCACCCCGTTTTAAACATTTTCTTTCAATAAAACAAAAATACGCATCGATTTTTTCATCGAATTGAAGAGGTTTGTGGGGTGCGTGAAAAAAAAACATTCGGTTTTTTTCACCACATTTCACCACACTTACCGTTTTCTATACCACGGACGGACGTCCGAAAGAAATCATAAGGATTTTTGCCCAGGGCTACAAAACCCTGAAAAAGAGAATAAGTTTTAAAAAAGTTGCTTAAATACGTCGTTTAAAAGTTCCACGGAGATGAAAGTTGTATTGAAACAAAAGCATCGTCTGCCTGCCTGTTTTGTTATGAACCACCTGAACATAATTTTTACACAAAGTTTACGACTAGCCTCGATTAAATTTAACTCAAAAGTGTTTGCGCATTCCGTTTCTCTTTTGTACATATTTTGGATATGCCCCAGTTATTTTCAGCCGAGAAAGAAAAAAATCACACGATGCATTTTTGAGAAAAATAATTTTTTTCATTTTTAGTGATTAAAAATCTTATTTTTCGCGAAAACGACGCAAGATATGAATCACAGTTCATATTGTGTATTTTAACCAATTTTTCGATGAAAATAGAAAAAAATTGACTAAAATAGCATTTAGTTGAACGAACCATAATATTATATTTCTAGAAACGTTTGTTTTCAGCTCAGTTACGATGTGAAGAACATGTTTTATGAGATTATCAAGGTAACTTAGCTTCAAAATGGAAAAAGAAATGGTTTTCATCTCTGAGATTTGGAAACATAATTTTTGATTATTGAAAATCTCATTTTTCTCAAAAAGTACGCACACTATAAATGGTTCAAAACTGTTCCTCTTCCTGAAATCTTTAAAATCGTACCCTTATCAGATGTTTACCTTGTGTCTTTCAACTAAATTTTCCCAACAAAATTTTGAAAATCGATAAAAATGGACTAAAATGGCAATTTAGCAATAGTATTTAACAAACTTCAACATTTTTAGCTTAAGAAGTTTTATTTTACTTCAGCTAGAGTGTAAAGAACATCTTCCATAAGATTATTAAGGTTTCTGAGATTCAAAGTAAAAAAATGGCTTTCATCTCCAAAAATGAAGAAACAGAATTTCTTTATTGGGATCAGGTTATAAAAATATAATATCTTGAATATATTATTAAACATGAAGACTGTGATAATGGCAAAAAGCAAACAGTATTTCAATCCTTGATTTCGGACAAATTAAATTATACAACTCTTTTCTGTCGCCAAAATAATTTGTTTGTGGCTCTCATAAACACTGCACAGCCTGTGTCGTAGTTTTTCATGATGTTGAAATCAACGCATGATCAAAATCATACCAAAATAAATTATTATTCGAATACTCATTTTCCTGGCTAGGATTCTTCCTAATTTTAATTTCTTCAGAATTAGATACAGGAACTTACAAAAATGAAAGTCATTTAAGCACATTTAAAAAACTCAAATTATTTCTTTTCTATCTAAAGCAACTAGAAAACATTTTACGAAGAAATATGAGAAGAAAACGTAACTTCGAGACTCTTTCGAACCTGATATTAGTGGATAAAAGAATGATGTCATTCAAGTTTGAGAGAAAAGAACTTGAAGTAAATGCTATTTTAGTCGATTTTCATCGATTTTTTCTATTTTATCAGAAAAATTGGTTAAAATATACAAGATAAACATATGGTAGGGATATAGTATCACAGATTTCAGAAAAGGGAACAATTTTGAGCTATAAAGTGCTTTTCATATTTTACGTCGTTTTCGAGAAAAATAAAAGGTAATGTTTACTGTAAAGAGTTTCTCATCAAGTCAATTGGAACTCCTCTCAACCCTAAATTTTAGAAAAATCCTATTGGGTCAAATACGTCCTTTTGACAGAAGCGGAAATTTCTCTGAGGGTCAGGAAAACTATGAGCAGTTTGATTATTTTCCGAGAAACGAGCACGATTCTTTTCTTTGTGATAAATTTCGATATGAAGCCTCCAAACTTCAAAATCCGTATAATGAAACTTCTTAAAATTATGCAAGTCTCACTGTGAATCTTTGGACATTTATTTTATTTAACAGGGAGTCGCGCGTACCTTACATACGTAAGTCTTTTATTGTGCTTAGAAAAAGCTATATCACGTTGAAACTCTTATATAGGCGAACTAGTTTTATAGTTAGGCTTATTTCAGTTTTATAGTAACGATTCATTTCTTAAAGCTCTTTCAGATTTATTGGGAAAAAATTGCGAATTTCCCATTTCAAAATCTATAAAGAATTGAAGTTCTGAATACTTTTTTATTGGGTGCAGTGGAAATATTTTAATGCCTCTCGCTATATGTCTCAAGACGCATTGATTTCGGCAATATTATCTGGCATGTCTCCACTTCTGCTTCAAGTCCGTTCGGAAATATCGACATATCTGTCAAAAAACAATCGGGAACATCTGGTGCAACGTTTCCATCACGTGAACTTGGCCCGTTATGAGCTCTTCCACAGCCTTATTTAGTGACTCTTGTTTTCGCCTACAAAGCGTGAAATCGACGTTTTGATGGTTGTTGATTCAATTATATTCGTTTTCTGCGAAAATGGAGAGAAATATGATGACAGTCACTTATGGTCTTATCTACGACAGTTTTCGCCTTTTATACCCATTCAATTCAAATGTTCAATATTTATTGGAGAAATATTGTCATTTTTTGGGGCGTGAATTCGGAAATATTTTAAATCTAGAAAAATAATAGATTAGCTTCTCATTTGCAGTCCATTTTGAAATACAAATAATATTTACTTTCAAGAATTGCACCATTTTTCTTCTTCTTTACTTGCTAATTTAGTAACTTATTCACTTAGTATCTCTTGTTTTCACTGATTAGGCATGAAATCAACGTTTTGTGGATGTTGATACAATTAATCTGCATTTTCTGTGAAAATTGAGAGAAATGTTATGATAGTCACTTATTTTCTCATTTACAATAGTTACAATACTTTAACATTTATGTCCTACATTTTATAAATTTTAATTTTTCAGATTCTTATATATTTCATGCATCTAATTTTGGTTTCTCGTACTTACTCTATTGTTTTTACTGAACATTCTATTAATACAGATGAAAATAAATTTTTGGTAATTTTCACCAAAAACGACTAAAAACATTTCTTGATTTTGAGGTGGTGAAAGATCTCCAGAATGGTTTCCATGGACTTTGTTTGAAAAGAGAAAAAAGTTTCCTAATATTGTTTTGACAAGTGTTTGAGTTTAGGCGAGTGGCGCTTTTCTACTCAGACGAGGGCTCGAACTCATAAATCCCCTTTTTTCTTACTCCGAAATGTGTTTTAAAAAATTTTTTCAGCATCCGCCATTGTCCCCTCTTTCATAGCTAATATACAGTACTTTCTTCAATGTGTACAACTTTTTTACCTCATGGACTATTCTGGAAATATTATTACAAATTCTATTTTTGTATTTATTAAAAAACAAGATAAAAATTAAAGAAAAGGATAAAAATGAAACTTCATATAATAACTAGAACATCAAAAAAAAAATTCTCTTAAAGTAAAAGGACCTGAAGTCCCTTCTCGTAAAAGAAGCTTGGACGAGTTTGCCATTGTTTTGACAAACTGGCCCAAGAGTGCACTTCAAGTCAAAAGTTTATGGTTTTCTAAAGTTGCTTTATTGCTTTCTATTCAGTGTCCATCCGGCTTTGGGCTGGGTGAAATGTGTCGTTGTGTGCTCTCAAACGCGCTGTAATTTTAATCCGTTAGTGAAAAACTCAAAAAGACTAAAAAAAACCTTATCAAAAAAATAACAATTTCCAAACCAATAGTAATTAATTATCCAATTTCTCATCATAGTTTATGTGATTAAGTAAATGTTGATTTGAAAAGAATTTATAAATCGTTCAAATGAAATGTCAGCATTACACCAATCCATAAACACAAGAGAGTAGCTGAAGGACAGATTGGAGATACAACAGAAAGGGAAGTAAACAGTTCACGTTCTCTTAAAATATAAGAAAGATCAAATATGGAATTCGTTGAAATAAATAAAAATTAGTGTGTTCAGGCAGTCAAAAATATAAAGGCTTTTTACAATATAAGCAATAAACTAAGACAAACTATCTTACAAAAAAATTTCCTTCAAAAATGCAAAATTCATGAAGTTTTTCCAAAAAAGATTTTTGATATTAACAGAAATGCTACTTTTGAATTTATAATCCAAAAAAATATAAAGAACTTCAATGACACCACAAATAAATATAAAAAATCGATCCTAAATATCGTTATTAAAGAATCTCATGCAGAAATTAAACTTTTGAATGATAACCTGTCTCTAATGAGCCGGAAAAACGGGTAGTCAAAAAGTCTATTTTTTATTTGTTAAATTTTTTGGTGTTCCCTTTTTGGTACACAAAACATTTTCATAAGAGAGTAGATTTTATTTCGATCTTATGAAAAAAGAAAATGAAAAGTATTAATTATTATTGGTGAATTCTACGTCTTGTGGGCTTGACTCACACAAACCTGAACTTTACATCATTATTTTTTTAAATTTTGGCTACATATTTGTTTGGTAGATAAAATATGGGTTGTCAAAGATTTCTCTTGACAAATTTTTTTTTAGTTGCACTTTCTTATCTTGGACACTTTTTGAGTCTTTGAAACACGAATTGCACGAATTCACTAAAGGCTATATTGCTTAGCTCGGTCTTAATCTAATAAGCTGAAAATATTTTTTTAGTGTAAACAACCTGATTGGATCTAAATTTTGAACCACGATATTAATCGAACATTTATGTTGCATGAAAATAAGCAAAAACGGATATTTTATAATTCACTATCAAGTAAAATAACTTAATGTGCTATTTACAGACATTGTGTGTTCTGTCAACAATCATATCAAACGTACGAAAAATAACTACAAAGTTTTTTGTAAAACAATAAAAGAGAAATTAGAATGTATTAACAAAGAGATTTAACCATGACCCAAATAAATTTCTGATAAATAACATGGTAGGATAAAAAAAAATTTCGATAAATACAATGGTCAGAATGGAGTGGAATTGTTAAAACTAATCGAATCGTTTGGACCCGCGAGAAGAAATTTGTGGGTTGGCGTACGAAAAGAGTGAAAAAAATGAATGTTGGAATCGCGAATTATTTTTTGCTCGGTTTTGGGTTTCAAAATTAAAAAATTAATTGCTGTTTGTTGAAAAATTATTTTAAAAAAATTCTCTATGTACGGTTTTTTCAATTACACGGTAATAAAAATGTTTAAATGGAAAAAAATTTTGTTTTAATCAAGGATTGTTTCAAAATGTGCAAAAGACATGTTTTCTTGATTGAGTTAAATCCACACTTCTTTGGAGGAAGTAGAATATGTCAAACCTGAAATTTTTTTTGGCTTGAATGATAGAAACATGCAAAAAATTTGCCATAGTTTTTGTACCAATAGAAACTTTTTTTGATTTTCAAATTTAAAACCCAATAGAAAATATTTACCAACTTTCTAATTTTTTTTTACTTTTCTCGGATGGTTATCAATAAATTACTTTTCGCGGACTCACACAATTCGATCAATATAAGCACTTTTATTTTCATAATTCTGAAAGTCTATCGAATCAATTGTTAAACCGATATAATCAGTTACAAATTTTATTTTGCAATAGAAAGATTTCAAAAACTTATCCTAGTTACTCAAAGAAACAAATATTGAATTGAATATTATGAAAATAATGTGAGTAAACTAGAGCAATTCCTTTAAGAGACGCAAAGAGTGTCCAAAACAGAAAAAGTGCAATAACTTTCAAAAACGAAATTTTTCATGTGAGATCTTTGGCAACCTTTATATTCTCTTTTAGACAAATAAGTAGCTAAAGTTTGAAAAAAAATCCATGATGTAAAGTTCTGGTATGAGTGAGTCCGGCGTGGAATTCAACTATTAATTTATAATTCAATTAATCATAATAGCGCACAATAGAATATATTGTGGCTAATTAAAATTTGTTACGTTTATAAAAAAAATTAAAGGAACGAATGTAATATTCATTTATATTTGATTGAGCAGTGAGGTTCTAGATTTCTAGTCAAAAATTTAATTGCAAAAATATTTTGGTTCATATGTTGAATATTATAATATATTAATATTTATTCTTATGTAAAATATTGTTTGAAAAAAAGATATAATTGATGGGGAGCTGAAGTAAGCGTGGCAAAAATTTTTATCCGCTGATCGACAATACTTCAGATTCATAAAATTATATATGGATCATTATTTTTGAGTAAGCCCTCTCAATTGATCATGAGCATTTTTTCAAAAAATAAATATTTCACCTTCAAAAATGGAGGTAAAAAAACAAATTGAACCTTCTTGAGACAAAGGCACATTTTTTATATAAAGGAAAAGTGGATTTTCATTCGGTGTCTGACTGTCGTCGTCGACGTTGTCATCGTCATCATCGTCTGTTAGCACAATGACTTTCGAAAAAACATATCTAATTGGTTTGGCTTTCGCAAACTTTTTTAAGGCCTCAATGAAAAGGATGAGTTTGTTAACCAGTCGCTTCTGACCAACGGTTATGGTTTTATCTACCGAAAAGGCTATTTAAAAAAATTCCTTTTACAGCAAAACTATACGAGATACGAAAAGAACGATTTTAGCAAAATTATTCATCTTAAAAGGATCCACAAACTTACTCGGTATTACTTTCTTCATAGAAGGCATAGTTTTTGTCATAATCAAGGAAAATGTTATCCAGAATTGAAATTCCATTTACAGCCCAATTACGCAAGATACAATAGAATTTTTACAAAAATATTGTTCATCTCAAAAAGATTAAGACGTAAAAAAAATTCACTCGAACCGAGGAAATGGGTTTATTTGGTTTTTCCTCTTCGTACCAGGGATTTGTTCACTTTTCATGAGTAAATATTGCTCAGAGACAGAAAAATCATGCCTCGATTCAAAGAAATTATTTCTTCAGTGATATTTCTTCGATAGAAACAAATGTTTTTCGCAATGAATGTGAAAATTATTAACTATAAGAAATGAGTTTTTGGAAGCTAAGAAACTGGTTTCTCTTAATCTCTTTACAGCACCCTGAGGAATATTTCCTCATTCCAATAAAATTGATTTCTTAAGAGGTAAATGCTTATTTAAATTAAGTAACTCATCCATCCGTAGATTGGGAGATTTAGTTTTTTTGAGTAAAATAAATATTTTTGCCAGATAAATAATTATTCTTGGAATTAAAATAACTACCAGATGCTAGGAGTTTACGCGACTATTGTGAATAAATAATTATATAAATTTAAAAAATATCGTATATCAATCAAATATGAATCCATTTTATTGTAAGAAATCTCATTTCGAATGAGGAATCTGCAATTAGTTATTTCGAACAAATATTTGTACGAAAAAAGGAAATGCTTTATTGAAAGAAAGTATGCGGACTTTGTTAAAATACGTATAAATTCAAATCTGATACTTTGACATACTTGTATCAAAAATATATATATTTCAGTGCGAACACAATTTTCTTAAATGAAATTTTCATGAAATTTGTTAAAAAAAACATTTATTTAGTTCATGAGAGTCATCTGATGCCACTATGTTCTCGTAGCATCAACACTGACTGCTTGAAGTATGTTGGAAATTTTTGTTTACCTTATGAAAAAAATTATCATTACAATAATATTATGATTATTACAATTATCACACTTTAAAGTATATGGTACATTTACATTCTTGAATTTTGTCTATTAATTCTTTTTCAACAATGGTGGTGGTTCTTCGAATCAGTGAATATTTTGTCGACTTTGTTGCATGTATTCAGCTTTATACATTTTTCATTCTACGACAAGGCGACATACAACATCTGCTATTTTTCTTAAATGTTATTACCGGAAAGTTTGCCCTTCCGAAAACCGTTAGTCTCAGGGTCATTTTCTATTACTTTATATTCATCCTTTCTAGAACTTATTTACGTATCTTATTCCAGCTTAGGGCGCCTTAAGCCGTTTGTTCCATTATTACTGCGCATTTGGGTCCTTGGCCATCTTCAGTTCAAATTTTGGGAAATTTCATTATTTTGTGACGTCAGAAAGAAGGAGTGTCTATTGCCTCCCTCTCGGATTTCCTACGAGCAATTAGAGAATGTATTATATCCTCTCTACCTCTATATCGACGATCTACAATACCACCAATGTTCATCCCTCACTTTGAATCCTCAGATATAATTCTAACTTCACCAAGCGAACACTCGACCTCGTCTCGAACCAATGTTCAAAAATCATTTTTAACCTTGTCAATTCTCGTCGTTATAAGTTTTCCTCCTCTGTAAATTTTATTGCTATAATAAACTTTCTACTCTATTCAAATATATTTTTGAACCAACTCATTCAACAACAAACAAATATCTTTTCCTTCAGTCGATGCATATTAATTTGTTTGAAGGAAATGTTTCCTTCACTTGGAAGCACATTTGATTATATAAACCACCTAATTCTTAAACACGGATCTGCTATTTCCTTCAACAAATAGCAACGTTCTTCTGCATGATAAATATTTCACTGATACAAATAATTATTGATTTGTTTCAATAATTTCATATCTTCGGTTGAGATAAAACCGTTTCTTTAGATTGATAAAGCACATAATTCGACGTATTCAGTATTCAGTAGAGAATTTTCTTTGATTCAAAATTTCTTTTTCAATGTACAAATTTCCTTAAAACTATTTTTCGATAAGACGCATAGTATTATGAATGATCTGTGCAAAAGCGTTGCCGAGGTACAAAAAAGGACTGCATAGCGCGCGGTGAATATATTATAGAGCGCAAAGCGTGAGATCCGACAGACGCGCGCCCTTGGATATTCATCGTTGTTTTAAAAATGAACCTAGTTCAAGGATGGAACAGAAGAATTAATAATAGTTCGAGGCGGACGCAAGTATAAATAGAGAATTCGCAGGAACCAGAAGTAGAAATAGTATATTGTGCAAAGCTGAATAAATATTTAGGTCATCATGGAAAAGACTGGAAGATGGAATCAGGCATTAAAAATGTAGAGGATGCATGGACAATAATACGGAATAGCATCTCCAAGAGTGCATCTGAAGCGTGCGGTACTACGGTTGTAGGTAAAAAGACTGGGGATGATTGATGGAATGATGAAACCCATGCGGATTTTAGGTGAAAAAAGTAAGCATACTCGAGAAAGCTGAATATTATAGGTCATCACAATCCGGAGAAGACAACGCTAGAGAATGATTATAGGGATAAAAACAGAAAAGCAAGAATACTAGTCAGAGAAGGCAAGGATAGAATCAAAGAACAAGATGATAATGAAATGCACACTGATTCTGAAGAAAATAAGAAATTATTTTGCAAATGGGTTAAGAAGATTAGAAAAGGAAGTAGTTGCACTGAGTTAGTCGGTATTATGAATGCTGATGGTAACATGATATAGGACACGGACAAAGTGAGATATTTTGTGAGTGATTTTTACAAGAAATTGTATGGAGGTCAAGTTGTGGAACACAAAAACTGTGACAGAGGAGAGGACATGCTAGACGACCCCGCTGTAGGTGGCGAAACACGAATCGATTTCGCTGACATTATATTAGCAATTGGGAAACTGAAGTATAGTACAGTTGCTGGTTTATAGTAGATGGTATGGTCAAAATATTTACCAAAATACTTATTGGTAAGACCATGGGAATATCTAGAGAAAGGATCTGGGAAGTCCAATGTGGATTTATGCTACAAAAATTATGTGCGGATCAGATACTTAGCTTGGAAGAAAAATATTTAGCGAGGCATTAGGCAAGGCTGCATCAAGTCCTTCTAGATGTTCAATATATGCATGGACAAATTTCTGAGAATGGCTCTTGAGAGGAAGGAGGTGTTGATCTCGGGATAATTAAAGTGCGTGGACTGGCGTTTGCAGATGATAAGACTGTTACGGCCGAATCAGTCGATGATTTGCAGAGAATGATGAGCAGGTCAAATATCAGCATGAAGAGTATGGGTCTTGAGATTAACGTGAATAATACAAAACTTATTGTGTTCAACAGAAGGGGTTGAAACAGTACGCAACATTGCGTAAAAAGAAGAGAGGATAGTAGAAGTTACTGAAATACCTCGAGAAGTTTTTTCAATCATTTCAAAAAATCATTTATTCAAACACATACAATGTTAATAACATTTCTGAAGGTTTTTGATGGTTGCCGTAAAAAAATAGGAAAACTATAAACTAAAAGAACATAATATGATAAACAAACTTCGACGGACACTTACTGCTTAATAATTGATAAATTAACTATTGTTTTCATCCTCTCCACCTTGACTTCATGCTACAGGAGGATCTAGCTATAGAATCCCAAATAGTGCAATTTTTATAAATAAAATTAAAAGTCGTATCGAAAAAAACTAAAGGTACCCTAGGAGTCAGCTCGGTAGTATCTAAAGGAGTTTTTAAAATTATGCAAAAAATGATTTTTTACTCAAATACATTATTTAAAATATTTTGGAATTTATTAATAAATCATGGTAAGTAACTAAACGTTCATCACTAAAACATAACATAGTCTGAAGCGTATCCAATAATCAAAAATTTCGAATAGTAACAAAAATTTAATTTAAACTTTGTTTTTATCTCCTTCATGCTGAGTCCATGCTGACTTCTTGTCACTATAAGATGTTCATATAGATTTCAGAATTGTGCAATTTTTATACATACAAGTAAAAGTCGTATCAAGAATAAAGATACTCTTGGATTCAGCTCGACAATATCTCCAGGAGTATTCTGAATTGTGCCAAAAAAATGTCATATGCTTCAGACTACGTTTCGTTTTAGTGATGAATGTTTACTTACTTCTCATGATTAAGAAATAAATTCTAAAGTATTATAAACAATTTAATTGTTTAAAAAATCAATTTTTTGCACAATTACAAAAACTTCTGGAGACATTGCCGAGCGGGATCCAAGGGTATCCTTAGTTTTTCGATACGACTTCTAGTTTTATTTATGAAAATTTCACAATTTGGGAATCTATAGATAGATCCTGCAGTAGCATGGAGTCAAGGTGGAGGGGATGAAAACAATACTTAATTTATTAATTACTGACCAGTGAGTGTCCATCGAAGTTTGTTCATCATATTAACTTCTTTTAGTCTATAGTTTGTCTATATCTTGTTACGGCAAACATAAAAAACCTGGAAAAATGTTATTAACATTGTTATTTGATTAAATAATTGATTTGGTGAGATAATTGAAAAAACACCTAGAGGTACTTCTGTAAAGAAACTGCTTATGTGCTTAAAAATTTTTTTTCGGACTGATACTTTTATTTAAAAGAACTGTACAACCCTTTGTTTTATAATAGGACTATTAGTTTATCTTAAATAAATTGCACAAGTTTCAAATCTATATGCATAGCTGAATTCAGGATCGTGAAACAAAAAGGAGAAAGATTTTCATCACCAGCTCTCTGGTTTACTGCGAAGGGATTGCTTGTTATGTGAGCCTTGTTATGTGTGCATGTTTAGTTCTTGCTGTCCATTTATTTGGTAATTTGTAAACATCTTTCGTGTACTCTTTAACGCATATGTAGAGGGAAGCTTTTGTCTTTTCTATGAATACTGCTTTACTGTTTATACATGGAGTGTTGTAAACTATATTATACTGTCTTTTTTTCAAATGGGATCTTTCTTTTGATGTAAAACTCGGTGTAAAATCATTAATGTTACGGAATGCAGGTTTCACGTGAAAGGTCTTGAGAATGTCGGACATTTTTTCAGACAGTCCATAAATTGCTAAAAACGGATAAATTCGACGTTTTCTAAAACTCAGAAATACGGCCAAGTGTACAGTGTTCATATTTGGTGCGTGCGCAACCACTGGCAAGGCAGGTACCCACGTTTATTCAAATGCTGCCAAACACGCCTTTTTGTGGGTTTCAACCCTCATTTTCTTGGAAACTTTACGTGAGGGACTACTTTTAAGCCCAGATTCGTGTTCAGGGCAAAAAAAATTCATCGAAAAGTGGTCACTTCCCATATGCACGACCGAAAGTTGAAAACCAGTGTAATATCGTCTACAACTAGAAACGTAACTGTACTGCCGCGCAAAACAAGAAAACCCATCACTTACGTTTGAGATTTGGCACCTGTTCCGCAAATGTTTCTTATTCATTCAGTGAAAAACAAATGTGATTCATGTGTCAAATCTCAATTGTGAATTATGGCTTTTTTTGTTTTGCATGGCACTGTATGAGAAGTGAAAGAAAGCCTTTTTTTCCAAATCATCCATGACAATTTCTGAAAAAATGAAAGAAATTGCAGAACTCAATACAATTATCTAATTTGTTAAGTGATGAAGATAATTAATGAAGAAACTTAAGGTACAGAGATTAATATAACATAAATTCATTATAATAATGCTCAACATAATACAGAAGATCTCGCAATTTGCACGTACAATAATCAAGTGCGTACCGCGAGACACGTGATGAGAATGTACTCGTTGGAGCCGAATCAGCTTTAACAAAAGAAAATTCACAACCAACGTTTTACAGTTGTCAATAGCTTATCTTTTAATTTCAAAAGGTTTGTTCATAGATATGGGGTAAATGCATTATGGAGCGGGACGTGCGAAACGCGGGAGCCCAGGCGGAATAGGTGGTCGCTCAGCTGGTTTGGTGGTTTTTGTCCATATCTTGTGGAAGTGCTTCGTAAGAGAACTATCGGCATCCGACATTTCTTCAATTTCCGTGGTTTCAGTTAGTTTGACTTTAACTCTCATTCATCTTCGCTCTAGAAGTGCCATTAGTGGACGACAAATATTACCATCACCAGTGACTATTGCACAAATAATGTAACTATCCACTATCACTTCTTTAAATTCAAACGGTAACCAAGTAACAGTACCAGAAGTACCAATTTCGAACATATATACTTTAGGTCGAAGCAGAGCAGGGCCTATGGCAAAACCACTCCGATTAGGTTGCCGCCTTCTCAGTAAATTTCTGATCAAAGCTAATTCTACAAGCAAAAATAATACGTAGAAAAGTAGTTATTGCATTACTTATTATTGGTGAATTCCACGTCGCGCGGGCTACACCCACGCAAACCTGAACTTTACATAATCATTTTTCATTAAATTTTCACTCTAAATGCCTTTGACCGGGATTCCGGTCCAAGCAATGATCAAACCTGCGATTCCGGTCCGATGGACCGGCAAAGCTAGGACCGGCATTAGTTCTGGTCTAAGCTTGGACCAGAGAGATTCTTGGCTTGGACGAAAAATTCCGGTCCATTGGACCGGAGTTCCGGTCTAAGGGTTTTAGAGTGTTGGCTACTTATTTGTTTGGTAGAAAAAATATACATAGGTTGTCAAAGATTTCTCTTGACAAATTTTTTTTAGTTGCACTTTTTTTATCTTGGACACGTTTTGAGTCTCTAAAACACGAATTGCACCAGTCTTCGAATGGCTATACTGCTTAGCTCGGTTTTAATCTAATTATCTGAAAATATTTCTTTCAGTGTAAAAAAAAACCAGTGGATCTAAATTTTGAGCGGCGATATTTATCACACATTTATATTGCATGAGAATTAGCAGGAAACGGATGTTTTATAATTGACTATCGAGTAAAATAACTTAATAGAAAATCGCTGATTTCATGTGAAACATGATTCCCGTCTATGAAAAGAGGTCATATTCTACGTTTTCGAGGTCTCTGAAAACGGATCCGGAGACGTTGTGGTTCTATGACGTCAGATTTCATCCCAACCTCAAAAAAACATGGAAAATCGATAAATTTATGTAAAACATGTATTTTTTCAATGCAAGGTGGTCGTATCCTACGTTTTCTAGGTCCCTGAGTCCGAATGCACAGCAAGTTCAATCCAGTTCACGCCCTTCTTGAGTATTGCACTCTTTTAGCTTTCGAAAAATCGACGTGATGGATTCCACTTCCTTTTAACTCCTTTCTGTGTATGTTCTTTCTTCAATGTCCAACAAAAGTCTACCATCATGTTTACATCCCACCTCCCTTGTTAGCAACGTTTCATCTCTTTAATATCATCATGGAATCTTTCTCCTTGCTCTTCACTGTGATCACCCAAATTAGTTAGTAGTTAATATACAAAATAGTTAATATGAGAAATAAATACATGTAACTTCAAGCTCATATTACATCCCATTTTACCGAAGTATGGGGGCTTGCCGACTTTGACGAGGAAAAAGTCAACTCGTCGTCGGATACACGACGGCTTCATCATCACACCCTGATGCCATTCTGCAAGGAAGTACGCTTCACCTGGCTTTGTTACTCCAATAGATAGTAATACGAATCATTCTGCATATCCCCTTTCAGGGCAGTTGTCATCGTTCACAGCATCTATCGGAGTATCAGGATTTCGTCACTCGTTCAAGGAAGAAGATCATACTAAGAGAAAATCTCGTTCATCATTATCAAAATAACAAATGAAAAATATCTTTTACTTCAGTTGATGCACATTAATTTGTTTGAAGGAAATATTTCCTTGAAGCAGACTCGAGTGAAAATAGAGAATTTTCAGAAATCAGAAGTACAAATAGTATATTGTGAAAAGCTGATCAAATATTTAGGTCATCATTGAGAGGACTGGAAGACGGAATTAGGCATTAGAAATGGAGTGGCCGCAAGGATAATACTACGGGATAGCATCTCCAAGAGTGCATGTGAAGTGTGCGGTACTGAAGTTGCAGGTAAAAAGACTGGTGATGATTGATGGAATGATGGAATCCACGTGGATTTGAACGAAAAAAAGCAAGCGTACTCAAGAAAGATGGATATTATAGGTGATAACAATTCAGACTGAAGTACGCTAGAAAATGATTATAGGAATAAAGACAGAAAAGCAAAAATACCAGTCAAAGAAAGAAAGGATAAAATCAAAGCGCAAGATGATAATAAAATGAACATTGATTTTGAAGAAAATAAAAAATTATTTTGGAAATAGGCTAAGAAGATTGGGTAAGGAAGTACCAGCATTAAGTTACTCGGAATTATGAATGCTGATGATAACATGGTATGGGAGCGGACAAAGTGAGATATTGTGTGAGTGATATTTCGAGAAATTGTATGGAGGTCAAGTTGTAGAACATAAAAACTGTAAAAGAGGAAAGGACACGTTAGATGACCCAGCTGTAGGTGGCGAAACACGAATTGATTTCGCTGATATTATATCAGCAATTCAGAAACTGCAGAATGGTACGGTTGCTGGTGCAGATGGTATGGGCAAAACAGGGTTGTCAACAAACTAGAGGCTTTAGTCGCCAGCTTTAGGTTTGGAAGATCGCCAGATTTCGCCAATCTCAAGAAAATTAATGTTGCCAGAAATCGTTAACCTCAAAAAATTAAATGCCGCCAGAAATCGCCAGTTAGATTTTGATTTTACCGACTAAGTATGATGTAAATTCTTTTAGCACTAAATTGAAAAAGGTCTTGATCAATATTAATCAATATTAAAATTAAATAACAATTATATTTCTACAAGGTGTTGTAGACTGTGACATGTTTAATTTTTAAAGATGATGAAAACTTTGTTTTCCATATTAAACGCCGTGGTCCAGCAAATGAATACAAGGAAGTTTGAGATCTTGCACACTTTCAAATACAATATTCTTCTCTTCATCGTCTTTCTCTTGGTCGTCTTTATTCTCGAACGGATAAGCTACACAATAAGTACACTTTTCAAACATTGCTCGTGTCGGTACGAAATATTTACAGCAGATTTTGTTAGCATGAAATCTAACTCTGATTCTCAGAATTGCATCAAGTAATAAAATAGACATTCTGTTCCTAACCTTCGTTTTCACAGCACTCATAATTGAATATGCTCTTTCTCCTACGGCATTGCTTGTCGGTGAAGTTAAGATTTTCGAAACTTAACCAGTAAGCTCTTTAAATATGAAACTACCACCTGCATCTTCAAATACAAAAACCTGAGGCCAAAATTCTGCACTTCGTATGGGGATACTGCCATCACAAGAACTTTTCCAGTCAATAAGCGGTAATGAATTTATTTAGAGCTATCTCTTCTAGGAAGTTTTTAACAGCTTCATACAATACATCATGCATAGTAGATTCAACTGATATTATATCTGAACAATCAGTGATAAATCGATTTTGACTTTTGCTGAATTATCTAATGCATTGGCACAAGTACTTAAAAACAGAAACATCAGTGGATTCATCTACAATTAAGGAATATGATGTATTGTTGACATCTTCGACTAATTCTCTTAGCATGCAAGGAGAAATAAAATATTGGATAACATTAGCGCATTTTGTCCTGTGCATTTGAAAGTTTTCCAAGTTGCTCCCTTCTCCCAGATCACGAACAATCTGACATAAGTCGTCAAAGCTTCTTACCGCTGAGTGGCACGCAATGTAGGTAGCCATTTTCAAATTTCTTGTTTTGTCTACCTCACCGAAGACTACTTCATGATGTGCTGTTATTTTGTGAGTAGTGTGAATCTTACTCATTTTATCAATATGATCTTCAGTTTTCGAGTTCTTTTCCAAATCTGCAGCATGGGCTTTTAATAACTTCCTGCACACTTGACAGTACGCCTCGTTAAAGCAATGTTTGTCGGCTCTTTGCAGACATTCTGTAATGTTCAATTTACCAGGTAATTTGAAGTGAATTTGTAATTTTTTATTGCAAATACTTTCAAATTAAAGAAAAATTTTCCCCTATGAGAAAAAAAAAATTATTTGCGTTTCTTAGTTTCAATTTTTACCACGCTCTCAGGTAAATCTATATGAAATTATTGAATCGATTGCGTTAAACTATAGACTTTTGCAGTTTTAAATTGAAATTTATTTGGACATTTTTTCTGCTGCTGTTTATAATCTCTCAGCTGAAAATATTTAGGACAAATTTAAGCGAAAACATGCGAAAAAATCTAGGCGTAGTCATTCAATCACTGAAGTTTAATACATTATACGTTTAACTACAAATATCGTAGACACGTAGACTATAGAAGATACGCGAGAAGTCCCACGAACATTATTTTGAAATACCACTAAAATTTTCACTTTATTAAAAATGAGTTTGTGTACATCTCTACATATATTTTCACAAACTTGAATATCCAGTGAATTTTATTTCGGCCCATGGAGGTATACGTCCATGCTCTGACCGGCACCGCCACACCGGCCGGTGATTAACCTCACATGTATGCTGAGAACCCTCGAAAGTGTGCACTTCATTTATTATCTGAAAATTTAATGCAATTCGATTTACGAGCTACAAGCGAAACGTGAAAAATGCTGCCAAATTTTTGATAAAAAAACTTATAAGATATTCATGATTTGGCACTCTTTACCTTTAGTCCAATCGGCATCCTCCCACTCTATTTTGTATTTTCGTAACTTTTCGTTAGCCATTCCCATTTTTACATTTTGTTTTTCAAAATTTTTGCCTAAAAATCAATTATTACAGATAAGGAATGTGTGGCCATTGAAAGTTCGAACAGTGAGTTACGCATCTGTTGATTCGTGTACAGTAATGAAACAAGCTCGGGTAACATGAACACACATTGCAACACTTGCAGCTGATTGGTGTTCACTCAATCGTCCGTTTATTCTGATTGGCTTTAACTCCATGTTGCGATAAATCGCCAGAGTTGTCAACATTGTAGGCAAAATATTTACCAAAATACTTATTGGTAAGATTATGGGAATAACTAAAGAAAGGATCTGGAAAGTTCAATGTGGATTTATGGAGTGTTGTAAACTATATTATACTGTTTTTTTCTTTTGAAATGGGATGTTTCTTTTGATCTAAAACTCGGTGTGAGATCATTAATGTTACGGAACGCAGGTTTCATGTGAAAGGGCTTGAGAATGCCAGACATTTTTTCAGACAGTCCATGAATTGCTGAAAACGGATAAATTCCACGTTCTCTAAAACTCAGAAATACGGCCAAGTGTACAGTCTTCACATTTGGTGCGTGCGCAACCACTGACAAGACAGATACCCACGTTTATCCAAATGCTGCCAAAAAGGCTTTTTTTGTGGGTTTCAACCCTCATTTTCTTGGAAACTTTACGTGAGGGACAACTTTTGAGCCCAGATTCGTGTTCAGGGCAAAAAAAATCCATTGATAACTGGTCACTTCCCATTCGCACAACCGAATGTTGAAATTTGCAGATGAGTGTAATATCATCTACATAACGGAAGTAGAAAAAGTAACTGTACTGCCGGCAAAACAAGAAAACTCATCACTTACATTTGAGATTTGGCAACTGTTTCGCAATTACTTCTTATTCATTCAGTAGAAAACAAATGTGATTCATGTGTCGAATCTCAAATGTAAGTTATGGCTTTTTGTGTTTTGCATGGCACTGAATGAGAAGTGAAAGAAATCAGCTTTTTTCCAAATCATCCATGACAATGTCTGACAAGATGAGAGAAATTGCAGAATCCAATACACTCATCTAATTTGTTAAGTGATGAAGATAATTAATTAAGCAATTTAAGGTACCTAGATCAATATAACACGAACTTATTACTTTATTACTAACTTATTATTAACTTATTATTAACTTATTACTAACTTATAATCCTTAACATAATACAGAACATCTCGCAAGATACACGCACTTTAATCGAGAGCATACCGCGAGACACTTGATGGGAATGCATCCGTTGAAGCCAAATCAGCTTGAACAAAAGAGAATTCACAATCAACGAATTACAGTCGTCAGTGGTTTATCTTTTAATTGGATGTTTTATAATTTACTATCGAGTAAAATAAATTAATGTGCTATTTACAGACGTTGTGTGTTATGTCAAGAATCATATCAAACGTACGAAGAACAACTACAGAGTTTTTTGTAGAATAATCAAAGAGAAATCAGAATGTATCACAAAGAGGTTTAATCATCACCAGGATAAATATTTAATGAATAACGTGGTAGGATGGAAAAATAATTTCAATCAATAGAATGATCAGGACGAAGTGGAAATGTTCAATCTCATCAAATGTTTTGAACCCAGGAGGAGAAATTTCTGGGTTGGCATACGAAAAAAATGAAAAGAATTAATGCTGAAATTGCTCATTATCTTCTGTTCGGTTCTTGGGTTTCAAATTTCAAAAATACATTCCTTTTTGTTGAAAAATTATGAAAGAAATTTTCTATGTAAATTTTTCTAGCACACGGTAATTGAAATTTTTAAATTGACAAAAAATTTAGTTCAATCAAAGATTTTTTTTGTGCAACAAACATGTTTTTCTGATTGAGCTGAATGCACACTTTTTTTGAAAAAGTAAAATGTGCTGAACGTGAAATTTTTCAGCTTGAATAATAGAAGTATGCCAATGATCGAAACAAATTTCAATTTCATACTTTTATTACTGCTCACTAGCAAAAATTGTACATGCAAAAAATGTGCCATAATTTTTGAACCAATTAGACATCTTTTTGAATTTTCGAATGTTTTTTTATTGAATGTTATTTTATTACTTTTTTCGGATGACAAGCCACAAATTATTTTCTGCGGGCCCAAGAAGTCCGATAAATTTAAGCCTTTTTATTTTCATTATTCTGAAAATGCATTAAATCAATTGTTAAACCGATATAAACAGTTAACAATTTTATTTTGCAACAGATAGATTTCAAAAACTTATTTTGTTTACTAAAAGATAGAATATTGAATTAAATATTATAAAAATGACGTTAGTGAACTACTGCAATTCGTTTTAGAGAATCAAAAAGTGTCTAAAATAAAGAGAGTGCAATAAATTTCAAGAAACAAAACTTTTCAAGTGAGGTCCTTGGTAATCTATATAATATTCTCTATTGGAAAAATGAGTAGCTAGAATTTTAGAAAAATCGATGATAGAAAAGTCTGGTATGTGTGAGTCCGGCGTGGATTCCACCTATTCACTTATAATTCAATAAATCATATTTTTATCACAGAAAATTTTTAAACTCATTTGATCATAAATAGTACATCTGCTCACAGAATAGGTTTTAAACGTAAGTGAACATTTTCGAACCATAAAGTTACCTACAATAGCGTCGGATAGTAACGGAACACCAACCGGCTGACCTAGTAAAAATTATCCTTGACTTTGAAAGGTGATAGCGCCGTCCACAACAGAGATACAAATATTTTTGAAAATGCGTTGGAAAGCTTAATAAATTCTGCGTTACATGACGTTTCTTGTGTGATATTTCATCATTCACAAAATCAAATTCCTTCAACTAGGCCTCATTTAACGCATAGTTAAATAAGCATTTCAACTA
Organism: Melikaiella ostensackeni; assembly: GCA_032362435.1. Lineage (NCBI taxonomy): Eukaryota > Metazoa > Arthropoda > Insecta > Hymenoptera > Cynipidae > Melikaiella > Melikaiella ostensackeni. Next base: position 26,403 of record JAUMHM010093327.1, read on the forward strand.
TACTTAAGGCTAATTTTTAATGGGTCAGCCTGTTCGTGTTTCAAAACTATTCGTCGGTAGTATAATTTCATCACTGTGAGGCCAATTTCAAGTCAAATCTTCTCTATACTCCACCGTTAGTAGCGCACAATATTAATAGTGTAGCTAACCAAAATTTGTTACTTTTATGGAAAAATTGAAGAAACAAATGTAGAATTCATTAATATTTGATTGAGCTGTGAGGTTCTAGATTTCTAGTAAACAATCCGATTCCAAAAATATTTTGGTTAATATGCTTAATATTATAATATATTAATATTTATTCTGAGATGAAGTATTGTTTAAAAAAATAGGTATAAATATACAAGATACGGAAAAAATTATTTAGCAAAATTATACATCTTAGAAAGATCTGCAAACTCACTTGATATTACTTCTTTCATAGGAGGCATAGTTTTTATTCAATCAAGAGAAGGGTTATTAAGAATTAAAATTTCATTTCCCAGGCCAATTACGCGAGATACGATGAAATATTTACAAAAAAATTGTTCCATCTCAAAAAGATCGAAACGTAAAAGAAAATGTACCCTACCGAACAAATGGGTTTATTTAATTTTTTGTTTGTATCAAGGATTTCTTCACTTTTCTTGAGTAAATATTGCTCAGGGACAAAAGGGTCATCCCTTAATTCAAAGAAATCATTTCTTTGATGACATTTTTTCAATAGAAACAAATGTTTCTTTGCAATAAATGTGAAAATTATTAATTATAATAAATGATTTTTCGGAAGCACCCTCAGAAATATTTTATCATTGCAATGAAATTGATTTTTTAAGTGATAGTAAGTAAATAAATATTTTCGCCAGATGAATAATTATTCATAGAATTGAAAAAATAATTATCAGATTCTAGGAGTTTACGCAACTATTGCAAATAAATTATTTTATAAATTCAAAAAATATCGTATTTCAATTAAATATGAATTAATTTCATTGAAAGAAATCTTACATTGAATGAAGAATCTAAAATTAATTAATTCGAACGAATATTTGTTCGAACGAAGGGCACGCTTTTTTAAATAAATGCATATGTATTTCGTTAAAATACGTATGTTTTCAAATTTGACATTCTAGCATATTTGTTTCATAAATATATTCACTTCAGCCTGACAAAAAATTTTTTGATTGAACGGATCGCGAAATCCGTTGGAAGAAAGATTTTTTTCAGTTCACAAGTGTCATCTGATACTACTATGTTTTCTCAGCATTAACCCTGACTGTTGAAATATTTGGGAGATTTGTTCTTACCTCATGAGAAAAATATCATTGCCATACTACTATAAGTATTATAATTATTGTAGCAGTAAATAATACTTTTGAACAAAAGGTAAACTTACCTTTTTCAATTTCAACTATAAGATTTCTTCAACATTTGTGGTGTTTCTTTGAGTCAGTCAATATTTTTTTGACTTTGTTGCATGCTGATTCGGAACAATATATTGCATCTTAGGACCAAGAAATATGTACTCCTATTGAAAACTAAAATATTTTCTTAAAGAAGTATTTATTAAAATTTAGAGTACGCTTCTTCGAAGTAAGAAATCACATCTTTTAATTGAAAATAACTTTTACTTCAGTCGATGGACATTAATTTGTTCAAAGAAAATATATCTTTGATTTAAAATCACATTTGATTATATCGACTACTTAATTTTTAAACACAAGTCTCTAATTGCCTTCAGCCAATAACAACGTTCTTCCGCTTAATTACTATTTTACTGACAGAAACAACGATTAATTTGCGTCAATAGCTTCATTTCTTTGGATTGGATAAAATTATTGCATTGGATTGAGGAAATACATGATTGGGTGTATTTAGTACGAACATTTCCTTGAATCAAGATAATTTTCTTTGATTCTTAATTTCCTTTTTAGTGTACAAATTCTCTTCAAACTATTAATTCATTATAGCTCATTAATAATAGGTCATAACAATCAGGAGAGGAATATGCCAGTAAATGATTATAGGGATAAAAACAGAAAAGCAATAATACTAGTCGAAGAAAGCAAGGATGAAATCAAAGCGCAAGATGATAATAAAATGCACATTGATTCTTAAGAAAATGAGAAATAGTTTCGAAAATGGGTTAAGAAGATTAGGAAAGGAAGTACTAGCACTGAGTTGGTCGGAGTTATGAATGCTGATGGTAACATGGTATGGGACACGGACAAAGTGAGAAATTCTGTGAGTGATTCTTTCAAGAAATTGTATGTAGGTAAAGTTGTAGAGCATAAAAACTGTGACACAGAAGAGGACTGTAGGTGTAGGTGGCGAGACACGAATCGATATCACTGAGACATTATTTTCCCAATTAAGAAATTGAAGAATGCTAAGGCTGTTGGTTAGGCGGTATTACCATTGAAATGCTTAAGACCGCTGGTGGATATTTGTTTTTGTGGCTGAGCGAATTTTTGAATATGTGTAATATGAACGGTGAATTCGGTGAAGTTCCAGATGATCACAGAAAGACGATTATCACTCCACTATACAAGCGAAAGGGTGATAAAGCTAACCATACTAACTATATAGCGATTAGCCCACTAAGAACAGTGGGCGAAACATTTACCAAAATGCTTATTGGTACGACCATTGGAATAACTAAAACAATGATCTGGGAAGTCCAATGTGTGTTTATGCTAAAAGGATCAAGTGCCGATCAGCTATTTAGCTTGAGGTAGGCTATAAAAAAATGTTTGAGAGTGAACAAAAAAGTTTTCTGTGCATTTGTTGATCTGGAAAAGGCTTTTGATAAGGTGGATAAATTTGAGTTTTACGACGTGCTTAAAGAGTGTGAAGTAAATGGTTAGTCCTTAAAAGCAATAAAAACAATATATAATGACAGTAAAGCGAGTGAATGAGAAAATAGACAACTGAGCGATTGGTTTCATATTTAGCAGGGCATTAGGCAAGGCTGCGTTATGTCCTCCTGAATGTTCAATATATACATGGACAAATGTCTACGAGTGGCTCTCTTAGATGAAGAAGGTGTTGATCTCGGGACAGTGAGAGTGCGTGAACTGGCGTTTGCAGATGATAAGGTTGTTACAGCAGAATCAGTCGATGATTTGCAGAGAACGATGAGCAGACTGAATAACAGCATTAAGAGTATGGGTCTTAAGATTAACTTGAATAAATGAAAACTTACTGTGTTTTAAAGAATGGATGAAAATAGCATGCAGCATTGCCTAAAACGAAGGAAAGATGGAAGAAATTGATGACTTTGTGCATCTTGGAAGTTTATAATCGAGGGCAGGAATATTCACGGCAGTGTACGAGCCATTACTAGAAGTAAAAACTTAACAAATAAAGCTAAAATTCCCATTCATAATTCTACGCTTGCACCTACTTGCTGAATCGTAGCGAGACCTGGATGTATACAGAAAAGGAGAAGAGTAACGTGTACGCATTTGGCATGCAGTTTCTACGGAATATGTGCGGTAAAACGCTAGTGGACAAAGTGAGTAGGGAATAGATTCTAAAAGAATGTTGTGTAGAAGAAACATTGATTGACAAAAGTGAATGAAATTTGCTGACGTGGTTGATCATGTTGATTACTTGGTTTGTTTATCATTCAAAGTATACACCCAACTACCAGCTTGATGTACGAAATGTTTTCCATCATTATAAAATCATGTCCAAACTAAGCAGCTGAATCGTCATGAGGTGGAGTGTATGTACATTAATGACGTCAGTCTCGCCAAAGTTTAATTATCCAAAAGAAAGTATGGAAAGAAAACCAGAACCAAGGGAGTCATGATCGATTTGTGTTGTATGATGAGGAGGGCAGCAGCCTCCTGCTGTTCAGTCTTTCAGATGGAGAAGGACCATCTAGTACTTCAGAAATGTTTTAAGAATTCTTAGCTCTAAATAGAACTTTTCAGCTTTGAAAATTCCATAAATTTCTATTACCCTTCAAAAGTTGCACAAGTTTCTAAAAGCTGGAAGAATTTTCATGAATTTCCACAAATATCCAAAAGATTCAAACATTTGCATCCATTTTCAAAAATGTCTATGACTTTCAATAATAATCGGTGGGATTATTATATTGAAGCACAATTATACGTTTTTCAGAAAATGCTGATATCCCTTGTTGGGTTCAGTGTCAGGTGAAGATGAATTCAAATTTAATTTCTTCAAACGTTTCAGCACACAGTGGTGGCCCTCTTCAGTAGATTTGATCAAATCTGTGATAAAGTTCATAATTTCCTACAAAGATGCAAATTTACCTTCAGAAAATGTTGTTCTTTGGTTAATAACGCATTTGGAAAATTCAATATAAAAATTCTTCACTTTCATTTTTAATTAAAATCTAATAAAATGTTTTGTATCCAATTTAAATTATTTCCGTAAAATAAAATATATCTGAATAATTATTGTTTTGTCTTGCATTGACCTCAATTTTTATTGATTTACATGTTTTTATTGAATCGCAGTATAGTTTAAGTGGAGTAGAAAAAATGTTTTTTTTTTTTAATTTAATACTTATGAAATCAATTATTTGATTCCGAAATGTGCTCTCTCCAAATGATTGAAATTTTCTATTTTCTAAAAGGAGTAAATAAAAGGTGGAAAGGATTTCGGTAATAGCTCTTCGAGTTACAGCAAAGGGATTGCTTGTTATCAAATTACTAAAATCAAAACGATGATCTTCGTGCTGTGCATATTTAGTCATTGCCGTCCATTTGTCAGGTCGTTTGTTAGCATCTTTTGTGTGCTCTTTAACACATATGTAGAGAGGAATTTTTGAATTTCATGGAGTGCATTAAGCTACATTATAATGTTTTTTTTTTTTGAAGTGGGATCCTTTTTTTATGCAAAAGTCGGTGTGAGATCATTAATGTTACGGAACGCAGGTTTTATGTGAAAAGGCTTGAGAATGCTAGACATTTTTTCGGACAGTCCATGAACAGTTCATGACAGTTCCAGTAGTGAAATGTAACGAGGTTGTTGTGTGATGCTATTGCCGTGTTGTTCTGCTGTGCATTAGGCGGAAGTTTGGTTAGCTGTGTGTGTACGTCTTGTGTCAGTTGGAAATTGTTGGACCTGGGTAACCATATCTGTATTCTTTTGCGTATGTAGTATAATCTCTGTTTGATGACTGTGATGATGAATGGAAGAGGATAATTATTGTTCATTAAGATCGCTTCAATTTTTTTGAGACTCTTCTCATAGAAGTCCTCGGTCAACGAAACTGTTCATAACGTTGACTTTCATCTGATGTGGATGATGCGAGAAATAACTGAGGCACTGATCTGAGAATGTGAGTTTTTAACACAAATCTGTTATTAATTTAATGTAAATGTAATTAATTGCTTCAGAGTTTTCTTTCACTTTCCTTCGTTCATAGACCCAGTTTCACTCGATAGCTAGCAGGTCTACGGGTGGGATTGATGCAATGACCAAAGCTGCAGCTTCTGAGGTCGTGCGATAAGCACTTGTGATCCGTAGGGCTCCTCTTCTTTTCACCGTAGCCATCTTCCTGCGATATGTTTTAACGTAGAGTGCATCCGCCCATACTTCAGCTCCGCGGAGCGAAGTGAAATGGATCACATTCACCATCGTTCGTCTTTTGCTGCACTTTGGGCCAGCTATGTTGGACATCAGCCGAGAGAGCGCCCCCATCGTATTGTCTGCTTTTTCTAAAGCAGTCCTAACCTGCTCCCAGAAATTTAGCTTTCTGTCGATTTTTATGCCAAGATACCGTAACCATGTGTCTAGTTCCATTTTTAGCAGGCTATCTGAATGCCGTGGTCTTCCATCCAGTTACTTACCTTAGTCGAAACCAGGGCAGCCCTGTTTTTCTCTTGCTCTCCACTTTTTGCAACTATTGCTGCAGCTAAGTCATCAACAAACCCTTTCAGTGCTGTGTGGTCTGGTAGATCCGTGATAAGGACCTCGTCGTAGATCACGTTCCACAGATCGGGGCCTAGGGCAGATCCCCGCGCAACACCTGTAGTGATCTTCCTGCGTCTGAAGCCCTTAGTAGTGAGGTAGTGTAGTTCCCTGTCATGCAAGTAATCATGTACTACTCTTCTAAGATACCATGGAACCTTGAAGCGGTTTTCCAAGGTCTCCATGATGTCGGTCCACCTTACCGAGTTGAACGCGTTGTTAACGTCGAAAGTTAATAGGATGCATGCATTCTTTTGCCTATTCTTTCCATCCCAGGCTTCATGAGCCTTCTGGACGACTTCGCTGATTGCGCCGCTTGTGGATTTTTCTTTTCTGAAGCCGTGTTGGTTTTTGGCAAAGCCACTGGCTGCATCCACTGCAGCTCGGAGTCTGACTCTTAGGAGCTTTTCTTGAACCTTGTCCGCTGTATTCAGCATACATAACCAACGATAGGACGCTGGTGTTACGGACGAGCCCTTGCCCTTGTCAAGAAGTACAAAGCGTTGTACCCTCCATACAGAGGGGAAAATGCCCGCTTGCAAGCAGGTTTTATGCATATTCAGCTGGAAATTAGAAAATCCTCTTGTTATTGACACTATAACCTCGGATGGTGTGCCATCGGGTCCAGGTGATTTTTTCTTGCCGATTCCGCTTAGAGCTACCGAGAGCTCCTTAAGATTGAAAGGTGGGGCCTCTTCAGAGATGTGATCCTTATTTACGCTTTCCGGGTGTGTTGGGAAAAGTGCGTTGACAATCTCCTTTATCATCTTCGAATCTTTAGGCCCTACCAGTGCCCGGCCTCCCAGCTGGCCAGAGACTATTTGATAGCCCTTCCTGCTTATGTTCATCTTTGTGTCTGCCTCTGAGATATCGCAGAGTACTCCTCTTAGATTTGATGTGTATAGAAACCTTTCGACGTCAAGTTTCTTAACGTTCTAGTCCTTGTTGAACCTCTGTTTTCCGTTTGTTTTGATTAAGGTTGATCTTCCTTGCCACTTTGAAGCCGATGTGCTGGTGTTCACTGCCGATATACTCCTCCGTAACATGCCAGCCTTGTATCCTGGGTGTTATTCCAGGGGATGCGAAGGTGATATCAATTATCGCACCTCTGTTTCCGCTCCTCCTGAACGTTGGTACGCAGCCAGTGTTAAGTATCGTCAAGTCTCATCTGGCTATCATGTCAGCGACCGAAATGCCTCGTGTGTTCAACCAATTCATGCCCAATTTTGTGCTTTGGCATCAGAGTCCCCTTCCACAATTATCCCCCCTTCAGTATTCCTTATTGCGTCCTCCAGAGCATCTTAGTCACGATGAAAAATGCCAATTTTCACATTCGGGGAGAAGTAGCAGCTGAAGTAAGTTGAGTCCGGGCTTTTGGCCCATACAATTCCTTTGCCCCTTACAAATCCTTTGCCCGTTTCTCAATCAGTCACTGGATATTTCACGATGTCCCTCACCCAGATTGCTGTTGTGCCTGCATGGTTTGTATACCAGCCAGGCGCCTGTATGTTTGTATACTGCTAACAAATTAGAAGCAGGTCAGCCTTCGACTCATTTGCCCGATGGCCAAATAAGTCTTGGGCTAGTCTGCTGCGTTGGAGATTTCCTTGTACTACTATCGCCATCGATAGTTTGTCCTCTTCTTGGCGCCCGAAAACACTGCACACCTCGATGATCCTGATATGTGATACAAGTTCTTCCCAGCATTTCTTTCCGCACATAGGTAGCATTTTGGTGGAGCTGTGCAGTCGGTTATTCGGTGATTTTTATGAACGCACCTCCAGCATGTCTGGTATCTCCAATTGTCTGGTATCTCGCCGCCATATGACTATATCCGTGGCATCGAAGCATCGAAGAAGTGTCTCCCTTCTTCTGATTCGGCAATTCATCCAGCCTATCTTAATGTGGTTCCCCTCATCCAGTTTGGTCGCAACAGCCAACACCACGTGGTGGTGGTGGTACCATCTTCCGGCAACCAGTGTGGTCTACGTGAGGAATCTGCATTACCGACCGAGGGAAATATTGACTGCACCATCTGCCAGCAAGTGACGTCAACATCTGCTTGGTTCAATGTCGGTAAGGTAGAAGCCTGATGTATAGACCGAGGCCTCGTTCATGTCAGTAACCTGCATTACCGAACGAGGGTACTATCGGCTCTCGGTAACTTAGGGAATCCTCGTTCGTTCGGTATGTGGTCTGATAGCCCCTTTGCTATACCACTTAATACTTTTTCAGTTCTTCAATGTCGTCTAATTATGAGTCTATGAATTTGAAATTGTTCGGAATTATTTGTAGATTCAGAGCAATTTATAAAGCCTTAATTCTGAAGTTTACAACTGTTTAACTATCAGAGCTTTCGCTTTAAAACATTTAGAAAGTTTCGATTTTAAAATCGTTCAAGTTTGAACATGCTTATACTTCCTCATTCTTGAATTTTCCCACAGTCTATTGTCATCAAATTTTAAATATTATCATGAATTTATTTATATTTACAGCTATGCGAGTTCAAACATTTTACCACCAAAATTGTTAAACTTCAAGGACTTTTAGTTTTCAGTTGCTCAATCATAAAGGGAAAAATTCCTTGAAATAAAATTTAATTTATTTTATAGATTCTATAAATTCGTTGAAATCCCATAAAATCTACTGAAGTCTTTGGAAATCGTAAAAACTTAGTAGAATCCCTTAGAATTTCCGAAAATGTTATGAATTGTTTGAAATCCTCTGAAATTCCTTGAAATGTAACGAAATCTTATACAAAATTCCTTGGAATCCGTGAAAATATCTTCAAATGCCTTGAAAACCGATGACATCCGTTGAATTCTTTGTAAATCCCTTGAAATCTTTTGATATTCAAGAACATCTTTCAAATCATTTCAAATCTCGTGAACTTTGTATGATACCTGACAAAATCGCCTATGATCCGTGGAATGACTCTGGAATTCCTTGAAATTCCTGAAAATTCGTTGAAACCCATTGATGTATCTAAAATCTTTTAACTCTATTAATTCCTTTGGTATTCTTCAAATTTCCTTGAAATCTGTTGAATCCTATAAAATCCCTTGAAATAATTTGAAATCCTACGTCAAGTAAATAAATTAATGATTAAATTGTAGATTCTCTATTTTTTCATCGATTCTTTCAATATTGTAATATTATTTATTTATTATTAATCACAACTGTGATGAGCAGAATATGTTTTATTGCCATTAGAAGAGTTATAAATACACAAAATAGACGATATCCACGTAAATCTCAAACTTTTCATTGAAAAGTAATACCGCATAATCATGTGATGAATCTGAATGATTTTCGGAATAGACACAGATATGAAATTCAAACAATAATATATTTATAATAATAATAATATAAATTATAATATATTTAAAAAGTTCTAATTCGCCAAAGCAGATGATATATTCTCAAAAACCAATCATCAGCTACTTTCATGAATGAGCGATAAAAATCCCACTTCTCAACTTTAAAGCTTTTAAAGAAAAAACCCTATAGTTCTTTTGAGAAAAGAAAATAAGAAAAAATTTATATTTCACCCAAAAAATTCAAATTTGTTCTTGACCTTCACTTTTAAAGGTCAAATATCTATTTTTCCGAAAAACGCATGTGATTCATCAAAAGGACGTGAAAAAACATGTCGAAACTTTACTGGACTAAATTTTTGTATCGTCATCAGTGAACGAAAATACCAAAATTTTCACTCAGATATAATGCCCCACATATAAGGTCATGAATCTAAAGTGTTCTTCAACTTCAGTGTAGAAGAAAATAGTTTAGCGAAATACAAATATGTAATCAAGAAGGACAAATAAGATAGCGACAATTATAAAATACACTGAAGAATTTGGTAACAGTCTTATCGAAATTCTCGACGAGCGTGTCTCCTTACGTGAAGAAAATGAGGAGCTTGATTGAAATTTTCGGATTAGTCCTAGTGATTTTCCCTCATCCTGGTAAATATAGTATTTATAAATTTATGTAAATTTCTAACTGCAATATATTTATTTCCTATCTGGAATCGTTCAAACAAAAATACCTTTTTTTATTTCAATGAACAGAAAGTTAGGCCTATTGTATGCAAAAAAAAGTTTCAAAAAGTATCAGTTACATTTTTTCTAAATAAATTGACAGAAAAATCCTGAGAATTTTCGTCGGACAATTAGATTTACCAATTTGCGGATAAAAATTGCTGCCACGTATTTCACACAGCTGTTAAACTTATCTGACGGCGAATAAATTTTATTTTCTCGAACATCACTTTAACTCTGCATTATTTATACTTATATTTTAAACAGTATTTTATCTAAGAATAAATATTAATATATTATAATATTAAAAATATTAACCAAAATATTTTTCAAATCGAATTATTTACTATAAATTATCACCACACGATTCAGTTAAATATAAATAAATATATATACAAAAATCTACTTGAAAACACGACTGAATTTTACACTTATTTGTATAATTTCTTTAGAAAATTAACAAATTTTTATAGGTATTATATTTTTTATTATTTGCCACTAACTGTTGAATGTAAAGTATATGTGACTTGAAATTGTCCTCACAGTGATGAAATTAGGTCACATTACTGTTAAATAATATTCATTAACGTCATAAATAAATTTAGGATAAAATGAGCTCAGGGATTTTCTGTGTTAATAACTATGATTTATTAAATTATAAGTTCATTGATGGTGGATTCCACGCCGGACTCAACAAGCCAGACCTTTACATTATCGATTTTTTTTTAAATCTTAGCTACAGCCGTTTCCAAAATAATTTCTTATTTTTTTCAAAACCATTTCGCACTTTTTTATCTTCTCCCGCTTTGACTTTAACCTTTCTTCTTTTGACTGATATCTTTGCTTTTCTATTTCCATTCCTTCAATCATTTTCTAGTCTAGGCCTTTCCGCACTGTTAAGGCCTTCAATATTCAACTTTCTTGAGTACGCTTGCTTTTCATCGCTAACTGCCTCGCGTATTTCATCATTCCGCAAAGCATCATTAGTCTTCCTTTCCATAACCGCAGCACCGCATACTTCAGATGTACTCTTGGAGACGCCATCCCGTAGTATTATCTATGCACCCTCTACATTTGTATTACCTGGTTCTGCCTTCCAGCCTTCTCATTGATGACTTGAAAATTTATTCAGCTTACCACGATATACGATTTGTACATCTGGTTTCTGCAAAACCTTTGTTTCAACTCGCGTCTGCTCCGAATAATTACTTATATTTCTTCTACAGTACCCTTGACGTAGTCCTATCAGTCCCTCATTGGCTACAACAAAGTCACTCATACTGTGGCTTTTGCCTCTGCACGAAGTACGCATGTAAACCATTTTACATCTAAAGCAAGTATTTGTAATCAACAAGCCTTTTTCTAAGCATAAGCTAATCAATTTCTTCCCTTTACCGTTCGTTTTTGGCTCTCTGGAAAGACTAAGTACCCTATCTGTATCTTCGCGTTGCACACCAATCCAAACATTTATTACTATTATTATTATTACCAATGAGCAGGGGCATTCAAGTCTCCCAGTAGGATGATTCTTACCCCATGATCGAAAGTACCTAGAACATCATTTAACTAATCCCACAAGATATTCTTTAAATCACTACTGTCCCAATCGATTTAAGCGTATTTTGTTATAATAAATATTCCTCTGATTTCCACTTTCATTCGAACCCATAATAGTTTAGGAGATATGCATTTAAACTTTTTGACATGCTGATTTGCTCTCATTCATAATCAGACCGACTTCTTGGCGATCACTAAATTTATTATTAATTATCAATTTATTCATTATCATTAGCAATTACCTTTCCTCAAAATCATTTACATATCTAGCATTCCTAACACCCAGTTTCCATTCATGGCCTGAAAATTTTTCGATTGCCTTCCGTCAACAAAATTGTCAATCCTATCGGAGCGAGAAATCTCTTCCATAAGTATAAAATTATGTTCAAACTAAGCAGCTAAATCATCATGAAGTTGTGTGTTCATTCACATCGTCAGTCTCACTGAACTTCGGTCATTCAAATGAAAGGAGGAAAACAAAGCCAGAACCAAAAGTGTCATAGTCGGTTTTTGAATATCAAAACTAGTATGCTCTATGCACGTATATACATAAAATAAAATATTATTCTAATAGATAAAGAATATTATCTACATATTTTTGTATTCTATATTTTTGAGTTGATTATTTAAGGATTATTACGAATTATAAATTCATTAGGTACGTAAAAAAGCTCATTTAAGGAAACAATGTGAAAAATTACCATTTAATTCTACAAATTTTCGAAATAATTGACCATTTTTGTTAATTTGAAAAGCATGACAACATCGAGTCAATAATTAGACATTATAATCCGATTCCGTACAAAAAAATGAGCCTAATTGTTCAGATGTTGTCAAACTATGTATTTGCTCACGAAAATTATTTTAATAATTGGAAAAGAGCATTTCATTTTGACTTATCGTAATCGTTCATTAATTTCTCTTATATTTTAAGCTAAAACTATGCATTTCAACAACCTATCCAGGCATATCACGAAAAAAATGACTCTTGTTCATTAATTTGTTTATAACATCATAACGAAAAATTTCTCACACTGACACATAAATTATTTCTGTATAATAAAAAGATTTGGAAATCCATATCAGACCAAACTTTGACCGAAAATGTATATAAGTTGAAGAAGTGATTCATTTCGTCTTACGGTCACATAAAAATAAGAACAAACAGATACATCGTTTAAATCTAATTCATTTATTTGAAAATTTTTTTACGCATCGGCAACTACTGCGTAATTTTTTCGAAGGTAACTTAAATAAAGTTAAAATTAGTAATCCATATAGAGAAAAAAAATAATAATTTCATAAAATGATATAAATTATACCTGAGTTAAACAAATTGAATTAATCGAACTATTTTTTTTAAAGAAAGAAGAGATCATTCAAAACGATCATAAAATTGTAAAAAAAACTTGTCAAAATTGAAATCCCAGTTAATTATAAGTCGTGATAAAAGCATGAACATTGTATGAAGTCTCGTGAATTGAAGAGACCTAAATCACCTGAAAGCTACATATTATAAATATAAAGAGACTTTATAATGGTTAGGATGGACGAAACAGAAAATGACACTGAAGATTACATAAAGACAATATTCAATGAACGTCGACAGATATGGGCAAGTTTACAGGAAATTTACTGATGAGGAAGCACGAAACTGAATTGAATTCAAGTATCAATGTTCTTAAAATGAACATTGCTATTGAATTTTCTAAACAAACTTGTCAAACGTTCAGAGAAAACTAAAATGTACGGTACAGTCACTTTTGAATCAAATTTATTGTAAGTATCAATACATTTGTTGTTCTTACTAGTGCTATTATAAATCTCATGAATGCATTCAGTAAAAATGTCATTAACTTAATGAAGCGCATAATTATTATGTGTCAATGTGGCTTTCAGTTGACTGAAATTTTCTCTTCTCAATTGAATATCACTTAATTTGACACAGCTATCAACTAAACCCCCTATTAAACTAACTTTATGACTAAATTAATTGGGTGAATTGTAATTAAGATATCTCCCAAATCAAAAGGGTCTTTTGTACCTATTGGTTGATAAATTACCATTTGGAGTTTTCATTATTTATAAATTATGATAGTTAATAACGTTATCAATTTCACGTTCATGGGCGAATTTAATGCAATCTTCTATACTATTAAACGCATTTTAAAAACATCGATTTTGTTAGAAGGAACGATTGCCAGAATGTCATCAACATATCTTTGATAAAGAATTGGTGTGAATTCTGATAATTCGAGAGCTCTTTTTTCAACATCTTGTAAAACTAAATCTCAATCTTCTGGAGATAAAGGCGAACCCCTAGGACAACCCCTTATTTGTTTATAGAATTTTTTATCAAAAGAGAACACAGTACCATTGAAAACATTTCTAGTGGCTATTAACAATTTATGCTCAGCTATTTTTGTTAAGTTATGATATAAAATAAGTTTTTCTTCGATGCAATCTAAAGTGAGATCTGGTGGGATGCTATCAAACATCGACACAACATATAAGAAAATTATTGAATGGGTTTTAGGTACATTGATGTTTTTTAGAATATCTTCAAGTTCCCGACTAATTTTTATAAACGAACTAGTGCTTATAGAAACTGGTCTTCAAATATTTGAAATATATTTGGACAAATTGTAAGTAGGAGAACTAACTGTAGAAACAATCTGTCTCCGAATTAAATTTGGTTTGTGGACCTTTGGGAGAGCATAAGCTTTTGCTATGACACTATAGTGAGTTTTTAAACGGTATGCACTTTGATCATTATTAATCTTTTGTTTTCCCATCCAAAAGCTATATTATCTCAATTATTCTCCGTTGTTGGAACTATACTAGTTCTTATGTTTTTATACAGAATATCATTCTTAAGAATGTTTTCAACTGTATTATTGTCATCTCTCTTAGCTGCAACAGTTAATTTACCCTTATCGGCTTTTACAAAAATTAAATCTCTATGTTCCTCTTGAAAATTCATATCTGAGAGGCATACTGTGCGGCGTGAAATCCACCAACAAATAATTAATGCAATAAATAATATTGTACTTTTAATTTGTTCTTGTAGAATTAGCTATGATGAAGGAAATGATAAGACGACTGCGGGGCAGTGAGGCCATAGGCGTTGCTCCGCTTCGACCTCCGGTTTTTTTTATACGAAATTCTTCCTTCTGGTGCAACTACATTTTTACCAGATGAATATAAAGCAGCAATAATGGGTGATTACATAATCTGTGCAATAGTGACTACTGACAATATTTGTCGTCCTATAAAGGAACTCCAAGGGGGTCACATAAAATTGTTAAAGTCCACCTGAAACTAAATGAGGAAATGGAAGTTGAAGAAATGATATTACCGGCGGATCAGTTCATGATCGACCACTTCCACAAACTGTGGGACCAAGGCTTGGTTAAAGCCGAGCGACCACCTGTTCCGGATGGGATGGGGTTCGGCGGTTGATTCAATACAAATTTAGTTGGGTCAACCAAATAAGCTCATTTTATATGGTTAATCAAATGTTTGGCTGATTTAAACAAATTCTTTGGTTGATATAATTAAGTTGACTACACTTTAAACTTCGGTTGATCCAACTAAATATTTTGGTTGCTTCAAACAAAGAGTGTTCTCATTAAATAAAAATGTAGTTGACATTTTTTCACATCGTGGATCAAGTTAGATTACCTGTACCCGTGTGATTCTTCTGAACTATAGATTACGTTCAAAATGTTCCGTATACTGCTGCAGATTTCCACTTTTTAAAAATCCAGTCTTGTTCACATGACTAATTTTTTTTCGATATTAATGCACACACGATACGGTAAGAAATTTGCGAGACGTACTGGCTACCGGCGTGGTCTGACGTAGTCTGCGACTGTACGTTTAGTGCCATTAATTGAAGTATTGTTAAATCAACCAAATTATTTCGTAACATTAACCAAACGATTTTCTAATGAATATTATCTTCGGCCCAACACATTTATTTAGTTGAATCAACTAAACACGCTGAAATAAATAATTACTTTGAATTGATCAATTGAACTCATTGCGTTTTCTAAAAACAATTAAATATATCGTTGCGTTGACCAAACTTTCTCAGTTTTAACAAGCAAACTAGGTTAAACAAACTGTTTTGTTAAATCAACACAATTTTTTTCTGAGTGTATGTATTACATCCATATTTGTACAAAAATACTTTGAAATTCTTGTTTAATCGTTGAAAGTTACCATCGTTCATACGCTGTAAAAAATTTGGGGAATTTCCCCTGCTCTTTTTTCAGGGAAATTCCACATTTTTGTTGAAAATGCGGTTCCCTAAAAAATGAGGAGATTCCTTTCAAAAAATCGGAGAGACTTCAGAAAAATTAGAAAATATTCCCCAAAAGTTAGGGGATTGAGTGATTCTCATGAAATTTGAGGAATTTCTCACAATTACATTGCGATTTTCCTCAAAAAGCTGAAAAAATTTTCCGAAAAATTTGGGGAATTTTTTCAAGCTTGGTGAATTTTCCTAAAAATTGGAGAAATTTTAGATGAAAATTAGGAGATATACTCTACAAAAAAGAAATTATGTTATGATTTATTCAAGTTTATATAATATAATATATAATAACTCAATAAACGTTCATTATTATTATTACTACTGATTTCTCCACTGAGAATTAGCATAATTACGTTTAAATTCGGAATGAAATAGCCTTGGAGACTCAACAGGAGCCACGTGTTAAATAAAATACTACTCAGAAACGTAATTCTCAAACTAATCAAAAGTAGGAACATGGGGAATTCGCAAGAATTCCAAGCTTCACAGTTAGTACAAGACTGAACTTACATCAACTTTAGGCTTGAGTTTACTGATTTGATTTGAAATAATTTTGACTTGTTTTGGGTAATGGAATTCAAAACAGTCGCGACTGAACCGTTCGTTGGGCTAGTTCCACAATGACTTCCGCTGGTTGGTTGCTTCCACTGCGCTGTCCTTGGATTGCTGAATATGCTCGGTTCGCCTCGGATAGGATTGACACTTCGGTTGACGAAAGGCATGTCCTCGGAAAAGTTTCAGGCGAAGAATGGAGATTGGGCATTTGGAACGCTGAAAGTGTGAATGATCTTAAGGAAAAGGAATTGCGAGATACAATGCGCGTCAGAAACCTAGATATTTTATGTGTACCGGAAACAAAAGAAGAAGGGACGTGAGGTAAGAAAGATAGAGAACGGATTCGAACTTGGATCAGCAGTAGATAATGAATCATAATTATGGTAGCCAAGGAGTCGGTCTGATTATGATCACGAGATCAAAGCAACGTGTCAAAAAGTATGAATGTGTATCACCCAGATTACTATGGGTTAGAATGAAAGTGGGAATCAGAAGGCTATTTATTATACCATGCTGTGCTCCAGTTGATGGTGACAGGAGGGATGTAAGAAATACCTTCTGGAACTCGTTGAACGATATATTAGGTACTTGTGATCCTGGTGAAAGAATAATTTCACTCGGAAATATGAACTACTGGGTTAACGTACAACGTGAATGTACCGATAGGGTACTGGGTCATTTCGAGGACCCAAAAACGAACGGTAACGGGGATAAATTCATTAGCTTATGCTTAGAAAAAGGCTTGTCTATTACAAATACTTGGTTTAGGCATAAAATGATGCACATGTATACTTGGTGCAGAGGCGAAAGTCGCACTATAATTGACTTTGTTGTAGCGAATAAGAGACTGAGAAGGCTTGTGAGGGATACAAAGTTTATGAGAGGTTCTGAGTGCGGAATGGATCACTCACTCTTAGTTTCAAAAATGAGCCTAGATAAAGGGTGAAGGAGAAAAATAATTAATGATGAGTCGAAGCAGACGCCAGTTAGAATAGAGAATTTGCAGAAACCGGAAACACAATTAGTGTATCGAAAAAAGCTGAATAAATACTTAGGACATCATAAAGAAACCTGGAAGAATGAATTAGACAATAAAAATGTGAAAGATGCATGGATAATACTACGGGATTAATTTCAGAGAAATGAATCATTCTAAAGAAAGGGTTGATTTAGAACCAATCTGTTCAGATTATTCAATTTTTCAAACGAAAAAGGTGATAATCCGAACCAATAACACATTTCTAAGAATTGCTAATTTGATCAAAATTGTATTTCTTCTTTGAAAAATTCGAGTAAAATAGATATCTTTGTGTAAATTGAGTTGATATTTAAATTATCAATTAAAAGAAATCTTCAATTATACATAGGCAACCCTGCAGATTGGAACCAATCCTTGAGTAATATCTCTCTTTTAAAATTTATTAAAGATCGAAATAAAATCCACTTCCTTATGAAAATTTTTTGTGTACTAAAAAAGAACACCCAAAAAGTTCACAATTCAAAAATAGACTTTTCGACTACCCGTTTTTCCGGCTCATTAGAGACAGGTGCACAATGAATGTACACAACAGAAAGAAAAAAGAGGAAAAAAAAAGAAAGAGTCGACCAAAACCATCCTTACACTCTCTCCTTTCTCCGTCCTTTTTATACTACTGGGGACCCAAAATGTTTCGAAGCCAATTTAGACTTCCTCATCAGGGATAATTTATAGGTAACATAACAGGTATGTATTTTTTGAAAGGTTATTTGATTAGTAACTATTATTTACATCTGAAAATCAAAGAAAACATCACTTATGGATGAAAGTTGTTTGATTAGTGAATATTATTTACATCTGAATATTAAAGAAACATCACTTATGGATATTCAATTCAGTTTTATAGTATATATTTCATTCATCATTTCAAAGATCTTGATTCAGACTTCGGTGAAAAATCTCTGAATGACTCCCATAATATAAGTGTTTTTGCCTTATTTCAAAATAATTTTTGAAGATGTCAAAAACATTGAATAAAAAAGGCTAACATTGTATCCAATTGATGAAAGGAGGTGTTTCGGGTTTCAATCGTGTGCAAAACTACGAATCTTGCCGACGTTTCATGAACATTGCA
>JAUMHM010093338.1:0-25791 GCA_032362435.1 Melikaiella ostensackeni
TATGACAAGCATACAGATTTTTTGTTTGTGGCGTCATCTCTGTGTCAGGCCGAAGACTTTTCAGCCCATGTAGTACACTGTTGTCGATGGCACATGGACTGTCGGCCGTCTAACGCGTGCTTCTAATTGGCTTATCTTTAATTGTTAATTACTCCGTAATTATTAACTTTAGCAAAAGAATTTCATAATTATTTTCGACGCCATTTTGTGTTTAGAATTCAAAAATACAAAAATGTTGTTTGAATACTGGGACAAAGGTCATGGATCATATCTAAAATGTTTATACTGACCCAAAAAAGGTCAATCACGCTCTTTCCATTGTTCGTAGTGAGACGTATGAAGTTTGCAGGTGTGTCAGAGCGTGTATGCCCATTACATGACACAAAATTATTTTCTTCCATAATTTCCTCAAGCATTCTGCCTCGTTTCGTAATTAATTCATCAGGAGACAGGAGGAATGGCAATCTCGTTGCGAGTGTGATACTGCACTTCATCAAGTCACGCGTCTTTAATTGATCGAGCTTCTTCACCTTGGGAGCTTTCATCTTTCTTTTATTGATCACTTTTTTAAAGGTACATATCCATAGAACCATCCTCTCGCTTTCTGAATTTGTATAGGTTGTCCTTACTAGGACGACCCCTCTTCCGCCTGTGTACAGTTTTAGCAGCTGTGTTATTCTGTTTCTTGTTTACCGTAATTTAATTCCTCATGGTATTTGGAGTGACTGGGGTGGGCGTCAAAAGATTCTCTGGTTTCATGGATTGAATTTCTTCGAGCGTATAAGATTTTTTTGTTAATCTAGGTTACACCATTCCTCACTCGCAACTGGGTTTGTGCCTCCTTTAATTGAATTATGATTGGACGACATTTGCTGCAGAGTATTTGACTGTGTTTGTCTGTATTATTATCAATATAGATATCAGTTCCTTTTCGTTTAGAGGTTTTGTAAAGTTTCTTATTATAAGAGAAATATTAAGAAGTATTTATGAATTTTGAAAAGTATATATATGCTTGACAAATTTTACCTATTGAGTATTCACGTAATGAATCTGTAACCAGAAATTAATTTTTTTAAATTGATTTTTTTTATGGATAGACGTTGAAACCGGGAAAGAAATTTTTTTCGCCAACTTACGTTTGATAATTAAACTGATGATATTCCAAACATACAGGGACAATCATTATCTCAATTTGGTCAAAAAATACATTCATCACGTTCTGTTCGTTGACTCTTCAAACAATATAATTAGTCGAAAATATTAGTAAAGCAAATTGATGACTCACGTTTCATTCATTCAGATTTATAAAGTATGCTTGGTATGTAATTTAGCTCGATGTTGTCATACT
Source organism: Melikaiella ostensackeni (assembly GCA_032362435.1). Lineage (NCBI taxonomy): Eukaryota > Metazoa > Arthropoda > Insecta > Hymenoptera > Cynipidae > Melikaiella > Melikaiella ostensackeni. The sequence continues at coordinate 1,349 of JAUMHM010093338.1, forward strand.
AATTTGCCGACGGCCGGCCAACACGACATTCGCAGTCGTTCTTCACCCACTTTGTCGAGACGTACACGTTCTGTTTTATGATCCAACAACGCCTACCTTGCTCCACTAATGCAAATGCAAGGTACACAATTATCTGCAGAAACGCTTGACCAATGCTCATAATCAGTCAGGTTCATGATGGTTTCACAGAAAATTCGTAAGGAGGTTGCGAAACAGCGATTTTACGGTAACCTGAGTGCAACTCAGAATTCAGCGTCGAAGAACAGTGTGTTTTTGATGGACAAATGGTACAAACAGTGAGAGGAGTGAGTAACTAGTAATCACTTCCCCAGGGAAAAAGAGACCGCAGGATTATTGACCCTTAAATAAGTACGATGTGTTGATTGTACAACAAAACGAGAAGCTCATCTATCCTGTCAAAAGTGACTGTCAGGTATTATACTACGTGCCTGGAAGTGAATTTTTTGATGCTCCTAAAGAAACACATACATCTGTAGGACATGGGGGACGTGGGTGAATGCTGCAAGAACTGCGTACTAAATATAAACACGTTACTCGGCGGGACGTAGACATTTTTATTAGTGTGCGATTTTTGTCAGCAGCAACAGAAATCTGTTCAAGGATGAGTGGTCGTTGAGCCTCTACTTCTTCTAAATTTAACTTGCGCTGTCAGGTGGACTTGACAGATTTTCAATCTCATCCAGATGGTCTATACAAATTTATTGTAGTTTACCAGGACCATCTAACGAAATCTATAGTTCTTAAAGTGCTGGAATTGAAGCGAGCAGAAGATGTAGCCCTTGATTAAAATGATATTTTCACTCTGCTTGGAGCAGCTTCTGTGTTATAGTTCGAAAACGGTGAGGAATTTGCAAATTTCATTGTTTTCGATCTGGGAAAATTTTGTCTGGAATTGAAGATCGTGCACTGTAAACGGCGTTATAGGCAGAGTCAAGGCAACGTCGAAAGAGCAAACTAGGACACTGAAAACATGCTGACTTTGCATGTTTGCTCTTGACTATAGGATTAATTTTGAGCATCAAGTATGAAACATGAGATAAATAATTGTTAGATTATGACTAATTGAAAATAGATGCAACTTGACTATTGTTTAAACAATTTTCATGAACAACTTTGCAGTTCGACTATTTTTTAATGAAGGACCACAATTTTTTTACGCAATCAACTAAGAAAGTCGTTTTGATGACACCTTGCTATAAAGCTTTGCAAACCGAAAACGACTTTCAATTTTTCAAAACATTTTCATTTACAAATGTACAGTTTTACCGTTTTTTGATGAACGGGATCATTTTTTCACGGAATCAAATAAAAATTTGTTTCCCATGTCCCTTTATTATGATATTTTGCAAACTGAGAACAATTGTGTATTATTTAAACAGTTTTTATAAACTAATGCACAGTTAAACTATATTCTAATGAATGGAGTCTCACTTTTTTATGCATAATCAACTGAAACGTCTTGCGAATGACTGGTTTCAATGATACATAGTTGAAATGATACAACTGCATTTGATTAGAAAAATTGTTTCAATAATCACCAATTGTTGTAAATGTTCAAAGTACCACTGCTAAGAGACATTCGCAAGACAGTTTTGGTTTATTCTGCCAAAATATTGAACCTCTATTCATAACAATATACTTAAACTGTGTATTTGTTCATGAAAATTGTCAGAATAATTTTCAATTTTTTGAATTTTTCAAAGTACCATTGCGAAGAGACATTTGCAAAACATTTTTAGTTGATTCCGGCCAAAAATTGAGCCCCTATGCATGAGAATATATTCAAACTGTTCATTTGTTTATGAGAATTGTTCACATAATTACCAATTTTTTTTAATTTGCAAAGTACCATTGCGAAGAAACACTTGCAAGGCAGTTTCAATTCATTCTGCCAGAAAATTGAGCCTCCATCCTTTACAATATACACAAACTGTGCATTTGTTTATGAAAAATATTAAAATAATTACCAATTTTCGTTAAGTTCAAAGTACCATTGCTAGGAAACATCCACAAGAAGTTTAGTTCAGTTTAGTCTATAGAAGGGCGGGGGCCCCTATAGGGGCACCGCCTGGCGCTCAAGCTATAAAGCCAATTGTGACACACCCTTAAAAGTTCGCTCCCGGTGGTCGGCTATAGACCTCTCGATGAAGCTCAAGATGTCAACCACTGTTCGCATTGTAATTTTCTCGGGTTCTATGAAATAAGCCCCAAGAGTTTTTTGCCTGAGTCTGGCTAGTGCCGGGCACTGGCATAGGACATGCAGGGATGTCTTGTCATCCCTACGGCATTTCCTGTACTCTGTCGTGGGAGTTAGCTCCATTTTGTGCTTGTGATAATTCAAGTGGTTGTTCTCTGTGAGCATCTGAACCACTGACCTTAGATCTTTCCTGGGTAACCTCAGGATTTCCCTGGTTCTGTCTATCCTATACGAATAGCCCTGGATGGCTTTCGCCTGTCGGCAATCCTGGAAGAGCGGGTTACCATTTGCTTTCCACACACCCCTGTTTGGGTTGACAAGGCGGAAAGCCCTAATAAAGTTGAAGCGTTTTGTTATTCTATCATGCTTCATTCCTAGAATTGGCTGTGTACTGAAGTGCTTTGGAAGCCTCTATTCATTACAATATACTCAAACTGTGCATTTGTTTTTGAAAATTGTTCAAATAATTATCAATTTTTGTTTATTTGCGAAGCATCATTGCGAAGAGTCATTGGCAAGACATTTCTAGCTAATTTCGTAAAAAAATTCAGCCTATTATTGGAAAAAATCTGCCCGCTGCACGGGCACATTCTCATCATGCGCTTCACCCGCAAGTTTGAGCGCAACTGAGGCGCGCGGGATTAGTTCTTTCAAAATAAACTTCGCACTTCGCACTCGGATACTTTTAGCCGTCGCACTTCCTGCTCGGTTTAACGTACAGTGTTATACGTAAAAAGCACTTCACATCAAAAAATTTTCAGTACTTCTACTTTTAAAGTGATCGTTAAATTTTTTTTCGATTTCAGATAAAAAATGAAAGTAATTCACTTAAGGCTCTATCGGCCTTAAGAGACACATCCTTATCATGATACAACAACAAATTGAACAATTTCAATTTGTTTAAACATTATAGAGTATTGTTCAGAAACAAATTAGTACCTACAAATATTCACATCTGCAGAAGAATGACGAAAATTAAATATTTAGAAAATATGAAATTGTTTAAACAATTTATGTTTGTTTAAACAATTTAAGATTCCTTAAACAATTGAAAGTAGTATTAAAAACAAATTAGTACGCACAAAAATTGACATTTTTCTAGAAAATCCACGACATTCTCGACTCATATGAATAAATGGGGACCCATAAGAGTACCATAAAATAACTCAACTTTAAATTTTATGACTGATATTTATTCTTTGATGAATTCTGAACAACATATTGCCGCATAATTTGCAAGATCTCATGGCTTTGAAATCTTAGATTAACAAAAATCTGCTTTTTCCCCATAAGAAACATGTGTTAAACTTTATGGTGTTTGAGACACGGGTTAATATTAAGCGATTTGGCTAAAATTTGTAGACCATTTTTTGAGGTATTCGAATAAAACTGGGGGTTGAGAGTAAAGAAATTCTAAAAGTGAAAAATAAGGGCCACCCTAACGTACACATACATAAATTGTTAAGAATAGGATACGATCAACTTACGTAATATGCTGGAGGTGGTACATAGGCACACTGAGGTTTGTTGGGATCATAGTATGCACTTTGCGCAGCTTGAGCAGATTTTGTATCTGTTAAAAAGAACATAAGCTTTAGAAGATGTACAGGGCCGGTTCTGGACCGATTAGTGTTAGCACGTATACGTGAGAAGTTAACGTGTGTGTGTGTGTGAGGTTGAGCGTGCGAGGTAAGCATATGTGTGTATGTCGGTGTGAAACTGACATAATGTATTCCTACCACACTGACACGGAGAGCATTTTGCAGCACAGATGTTAGTTCATACGTCGAAAACAAGGATTATTTATTTCTTTCTGTCTGGCGCGAATTCCTACTTTACCGACTTCGAGGTCAACCTGAGCTGTAGTGGTTCGTCTCCGTGCTAAGCTTCTAGAATGTTCTTAATGACGTCATAAAATGATTCTGGACAATTGTGAGAGACGAATTTTCGTAAACAGATTCAAGGTTAATCATAATTTCACATAAATGTTTTCAAGATTATATTTTGTTCTGCCATTGACATTTCTACTACGTAATATAGTTTATAAGTACAAGAACAAGGATGGTTTATTGCTTCCTTATAGGTAATAAAGTCTAGACGTGTTGATTATAATGTAGAACCTTCTAGAATTTCAAGAGGAAGAGGGAATATATGAATAGATAAAGAAAGTAAATGTAAAACGTATTTTCGTAAACAGATTCCAGGTTATTTATGATTTTAATGATACATTTTCATGGTTTTGTCTATAAATTTTATTTATTGCTTTCTGTCTCAATAATGACGACTAATTTAATTAGAAAACCTTTTTTTAATGCGCAAATAACTCATGAAAAACATTCTTCTGTAGTCTAGAACTTTTGAACAAAGAGGGAGAGATATAAATAGATAAAGTAAATGAGTCATGAGTGTGAAACGTATTTTCAATGCGCAATTATGAAAAAGATATTTGCGTAAACAATTTCAAGGTTATTTATCATTTCAACTGAGCATTTCAAGGTTATATTTTGATTTATCCTCGTATTTTCTACTATGCAATATAGTCCATATGAAGATCTCGAGGATGATTTATGCTTTCCTTATACATAATACATTTAATTAAAAAAATTCATGTGTTAATTTCATGCGCAAAGGACGCAGGTGTACAATTGTAATTGGATATGAGTTAAGTATGACATTTTTTTGTCTATAAATTTGATTTATTGCTTCCTCTAAAAATGACAAATTTATGGTAAAGAGGGGCGGATATATTCATAAGCAAGGGTACCAAATGTGTATCAATAAAAGGTGCGCTTTGCATTAATTTCTTTCGGTTTCAGTCAAGCATTAGAGAATTTGATTTTTTTTTCAAATGACAAAATTTGATGTAAACAATATTTTTTACACTAAAAATTAGTTATGAACTAAGCCGCTGTGTAGCGCATTAGGTACAACGTTTCCTCACAAGAGAAATTAATTATTAAAAGTATAAGTTAGAGCTAACTGTCAACTGCGCATTCAGTTTTTCACTGGATCAGCACCGATCAACACTGTATCAGCACTGATCAGCACTGCATCAGCTCCGATCGTCTCGTTGTTTTTAATGTGTTTTGAGTGATTTCAATTATCATAATATGTGATTCTCAGGAATATTTTTCATGTATATTTTCCTTATCTATACGTTTCGAGAATAATAGTAACCAGGCTATAAAAGCAGGTGTTTTGTGATCGACTGTCAGCATCAAAGCGACAAAATTAAATTCTTTTAGTGTGCACTCATGTGCATATCATCAAACAACATGAATCCTGAACGGAGTAAGAAAAGTTATTTCAATCATTGGGGAAGCATATAAAGCTTTGATAGATGAAGTAAGAGTTGACAAAATTAGAAAATTGTTAAACTTTGGTACTGAAAAGATTAGATTTTTGAACAACATTTGAAGACATAATGGAAATTTATCTGTTGAAAAAGAAATACACATTTAAACGACGACAGGCATTTTGAAAGCGTAGAATAAGAATTTAAGAAAACTGAAAAAGAAAGGCGGAGGCATTGCTAATTCAAACAAAAAGAGATATAGGATACAATGGGAAGACCTAGACTCCGCTTTCAAGAGTAGAATGAGGACAGGTTGTGTAATTAAGGGGTTAGACCACTGTGAAATTTTGAAAAAATGAATTTTTTTTATTGGCTTAAAAAATCCTTTGAACCCTCTAGAATAAGGGACAAAAGGTTTCATACCCGATCGAAGTCGTGTTCGTTGAAATTTCGAGCTATTACTCAAGCGCTCTTTAATTCTCCGAAACGCCTACCTGTGATAAATAAATAAATAAAATAAATCATTCGAGGCCTCAAAAGAGGGAAGAGTCGAAAGATGAGCGATGAGATCGGATCTTGAAGAAAATTTTTATGAAGGGGAAGGTCCCCTTTATGAGGCAGAAATGTCAGATTAAGGGTAGGAAGCTTAAGCTAACTAGTACCAAAACTTTAAACGCGTTTTTCTAAAAAATACGTTTTTCAAAACGGCGTACACGATATCTCGAGATCTAATTGATGAATCGACTTGAAATTTGGTACACTTATTCAAAGGACTAGTGTCTTTCGGTTGACACATGATTTTCTCAATATCATGTTTTGTTCAATAATTATCAATAATAATATGTAATTTGGGCCCAAAAAATGCAGTTAAAAATTCAGGAATTTTTTTCTCGTCGCCAAAAATAAAAAAAAATTGAATGCTCCGTCAACCGAAAGCCAATACAATATAGATAATGAGCATATTTTTTATTTTTGTTCGAGACGACTGGTTTTAGCGAAATCATATACACCATCCGACGATGCGTAAAAATAATAGGGATGCGCGAAGCGGCTCAACTCGACGAGTTTTATATTTTTTCGGACAAAAATTTTGACACGTTCTGCAATATGTATAGAAGATGATAAAAAAAATTACTTGTGTTTCATAAATATTTAGTTAGAAATTAATTCCTGAAAATTACCCTGAAAAAACGCCCGTCACAGTGGTCTAACCCCTTAACAAACAGCATGAAGATCTCAAACATTTTTTGGAGGAGGCAAAGTCAATGGTTGTCCAGCGAATAAAAAATATTTTTGAAAAAGATGAGAATTCAATAGTAAACGTGGCATTTGCGGGAAAATTTGAAGCATTAGTAAATGGTGAAATGGTTGAAGAAATTAAGTTCATTACTACTGAAAATAATAAGATCTTACCATCAACATATATTGATCCATGGTATAATAAGAAGGTTTTGGAATAAATTTTTGTGAAAATCGAAGAGTTTAAGGAAACAAATTCGGGCTGGTCATTGTCTGAAATTATAAACCTGCTGGGATTTCGGCTAGTAAGATCCTGATTATCGAAAAATGATCATCCTGTATTTTTGTGTGATAGGTGCCTATGCCACTTTAAATTAGAAAAATCTTTACATAATCATAGATTGGATTGTCAAAACATGAACCAATGTCGAATGATATTGCCCAAGGACTATAAGAGAATTTTGAAAACAGGTTACGCTTTTACCTACAGCTTCTAACCAAACGGGGCCCGTCTAACGAATCGCGCATCTTCTGTATTTTTATACTTTTTTCTCTAAACAATATGAATATTAATAAAAAGCACATTACAGTTTGAAAGCTTGGGAAATTATCCATAGGTATTAACAAATATTCTTAGTTTCAAATCACCACAAACTATTAAATTGGGACTCATAAAATAGCAAAGAATTCACAATCTGAAGTACTCAAACAATGTTTACTTTCTGCTTTTGTTAATTTACTTGCGTTGTTGAAAAAATTTTTAGTAACTAACTACAAGGCTACTGAGCACGAATAAACGTACGTTATTGATGAATATAATATGTTCGTACAAGAATATGGAGGGGGGTCCGTCTTAGGGCGGGGGCCCTTCTTAGAAACCTTTTCCCTGAATAAATATCTTATGTTGGAAATCGATCTCTTGTTCCTCCTGATTTTGAAATTTTCCTATCTGTATGTCAGAAAAAGTACCGAACTATAACGTCACGCCCCCGCGCCGCCCCCGATCAAAAATACTCAAATCGCCGCCGCCGGTCAAAAGTCTGTCAGCGCAACCCTCTAATGTTTCCAGTACCAAAGTTTAACAATTTTCTAATTTTGTCAACTCTTACTTCATCTATCAAAGCTTTATATGCTTCCTCAATGATTGAAATAACTTTTTCACTCTGTTCAGGATTCATTTTCTTTGATGATATGCACATATGTGCACACTAAAACAATATAATTTTATCGCTTTGATGCAGTGAGCTGATGCAGTGCTGATCGTAGCTGATACAGTGCTGATCGGTGCTGATGCAGTGACGAACTGAATTCGCAGTTGACAGTTAGGTCTGATTTATACTTTCAATAACTAATTTCTCTTGTGAGAAGACGTTGTACCTAATGCGTCACACAGCAGCTCAGTTCAGAACTGATGTTCAGTATGAAAAATATTGTTTAGATAAAATTTTATTATTAAAGAAAAATTCAAAGGCTCAAATGCTTGACTGAAACTGAAAGAAATAAACGCAAAGCGCACCTTTTACAGATGCACATTTGGTATCCTTGTTTATGTATATATCCCCCCCCCCCCCTCTTGATCTTAAACTTGTCATTTTCAGAGGGAGCAATAAATCAAATTCATACACAAAATAAAATGTCATACATACCTACCAATATCAAATTGCACTTGAACACCTGCAGCTTTTTGCGCATTGAATAAATAAAGACAGGAATTTTTTAACTGAATGTTTTATTTATAAGGAAGCAATAAATCATCCTTGTTTTCTGCATATAAACTATATTACGCAGTAGAAAAATACGAGGACAAAATATAACCATGAAAATGCTTCATTAAAATAAAAAATAACCTTGAAACGTTTTGAATTTACTTTCTTTATGTATTTATATATTTCCCTCTTTCTCTTAGAATTCTAGAATGTTCTACCATATAATCAACACGTCCAGACTTTATTTTCTACACGGAAAGAAATCACTAGTAGCATGAACGTGTAAGGTACCAAGTGGTGAGCATAAGGGAAATGACGAGTGCGAACTACATGAATTCAAGTGGGAAATACATGGCTCCGAGTGATTTCCACTAGCCAATGCTTATGTTGGTCGCACCTGGTACTCATGCCCATATCACCAGCGGCTCAGGCTGCAAACACACGAGCGCCATGTGCATGACGTTTAAGCCCCTCCATGCGTCCCACGCTTGAAGTTTCGAGTGCGGTGAACGTGAAATCTTGTGCGTCCGAAAGGCTTTCACGTGCCCAACGCTTGAGTTTCACGTGCGTCGCATGTGCAACTCAAGCGTTGTGCACAGTTGGCCCATCTAGTTTTCACTACAAGTCATCTCAGTGGCTAATGCTTGAAGCTCACGGAGTTCGCACTTGAACGCAGTGTATCTACGGCATGGACAATACCGAGTGCGTCGAGCATGGATTTCAAGCGTTTATCACTCGAACTTCTTGCTCTTACCACTTGAAGAAGTCCAAGTGCTGACTATCTGTTGGTCTCAAGTGCGTGCCACCACTAGTAATTTCTCTCCGTATACAAGGAAGCAATTAATCATCCCTTTTTTCTTCATATGAATTATATTGCGTAGTAGAAATGACAAGGGCAAGACAGAATATCATCTTGAAAGTATTTATGCGAAGTTATAAATAACCTTGAACCTGTTTACGAAAATTCGTCTTCCACTATTGTCCAATATCACTTTCATGACGTCATTAAGAACATTCTAGAAGCTTAGCATGGACACGAACCACGACAGCTCAGGATGACCTTGAAGCCGGTAAGGTAGGAATTTGGGCATAGAAACGCTCTTGACTATCTACTATAATAACCGTCGTGAACAAATTTTATTAGACTTCTTTTCTAATTTATTTAAGATTTTCACGCATGATACGTAAACTGTTATTTCTATAAATGAAATGGAAGGCTCAGAGAAGAAAGAGTATAAAATGCATGCAGTCTTATCTCGACTCTTGTAAACATTTACATTATTGTATTACATTTTGAAACATCAAGAGGTGGATGTATCGAGCAATACACTCCGGACCTACATATCTCTTAAGTTGCACTGATTTAATTTTTATAATGCTTAGAAAATGTTTTAGCCTTGAAGTGTCGCAAATGTTCCTATTTACAGCTAAAGGTACATCAAAGAAGCGACCTCGAAATTTTTTCCCTGATAAACATATGTATTGTAATATGACATTTTCTGAAACTCATCAACACCAATATTTCCTATCTCAGATGGATACATTTGCAAATTCATGCTTGAGCCAGAATCCGTCTTGTAAAATGTGAACACAAAATTTTGATCCAGAGTCCGTCTTATAATTTTCATCCAGACTCTGTCAGACAGAAACTTGTTTTATACATATGAACTAACATCTGTGCTGCAAAATGCTCTCCATGTCAGTATGGCAGGAATATATTATATCAGTTTCACACGGACACGCACACGTATGCTCACCTCGCACGCCTCACACGGACACGCACTAACACTAATCGGTCAAGAACCGGTCCTATACATCTACTAGCTTTAATTGAAAGTACTAAATTTTTGAATCTTAGACCGATAAGTTTTATTTTTATATTACTTCCTCAATATAAATAGCTTGGACAAAATCATGTGCATACGAGATCAGATATCGAGTATGGGCGTGAAAAGGAAGGCGATAAAAATGGTGAAATTTTCTGAAGAAAATTACTCGCCAAAAATACATTACGTCTCTCGTACTAAGAGTGTTTCTCATGCGTCGAGACTAATTGCCTACTAATGACTGTTACGTGCGCAACACGTTACGTTATGAATGGGTGTGCCAATGACACTTCAACTCGAGACAGTATATGTGAGGTTGGGGAAGGGGCTCCAAAGGTAGGTCCTGGGTCTATCAGCGATCCCAGGCCACTAGGTACGATCTACTCAGCTTTGACACAGCAGAAGAAAGGGGCACTCGAGGTTTGGGTATACGAAACGAACCCTTCCAGCTCGGATTTTCTCTCAAGGGGTCATAAATTTTCTGTCAGTTTTCCGTCGGAGAAATCCAGGATCGACAGACGATTCTGAGTCAGACTGCACCTTTGGATTGTGGAGACTTCGGGGTTAGGGTGATTCATTTTGCACGAAGTTTCAAAATGTAAATGCACTAACCCGGTAATTGGTCATATTGACGAAAAAATAATTTTGCGAAAGAGAAACGAAACTGGAAAATTAAACACTGAATGTGACTACGCGCCAAAACAACCATCAAAAAAGGATTAAAATGGCGACTATCACAATTTTGGAAGAATTCACTATTTTTCAGGAATTGAGACAGTCAACATTTTGATTTTTTTCTCAAATTATCATTCTTATCATTGTCAGATTTTGATTATATTTGAAAAATTCATCTCATTTTGAAGGTTATACTCACTTTCCCCCATTTAGAAACAATGGGAAATTTCAAATTTGATGTTCGAGTTTTAAATATTAACCAATTTCGATTTCTCTTTTTCTACAATCATTTTTTAGTCAAATGTTAACGATTAATGGGTTAGTGCATCTAAATTTTGAAACTTCGAGCAAAATGAATCACCCTAATGTGGAGTGCGAATCAACTGAAGTACAATGTGACTAATTGTAACGCTACATTTTTCTAATCAAAGGTCAAATTTGGTGGTCTCTCTAAATAGCGTACAAAGAACTCTAATCGAAAAATTTAAGCTAAATAAATAGATAATTTGAGATAACTTCTCAAAACTAACGATTCAAATAATTAATATAACTTAAGTTTCTGGGCGCCAGTCCGTTCTTGGGAAAAACTGAGTCAATTCAGCTAGAGTGAGTGAGATAAAGATAAAGACATAAGGAATCTGCATTCCAAAAGAAAAAGAAGAAAAAAACTCACTGAACGTTTAACGTTTCAGGACAAAAGATGAAAGGGAATCTCACAAACCTTAGCCAAAATGATATACATTATTCCAAAACAAGCGATAATCCAAAACATCGAAAAGGGTAAAGGTAATAAGATAAGATAAAGAAGCAAAAGATAAACAAAAGTTGAAGAGACAAAATTAGGGTCGACCGAAACTAACTAGCTCAGTTTTTCCTTAAATAATGGAAGGGGGGAGGTTACTCAATTACAAAGCTCACATTTTAATAAAAAAAACAATTAGCAACAATTTATTCGAAATTTGGAACAATTCAACAAAAGACCCATCAGGAGAGTTGAAAAAAAACAATGAAAATCAAATTTATATATATATTTTTTTCTAATTGATTCAAATGTAGGCAAAGGGGTTTTGATAATATTAAATTACAATAATTAGGTCAAATTCAGCGTATAAATAGACAATTCGAGGAAGGGTCGCAATTATATAATTTCGAAGGTCAAATATAGAAAATATACCACGACAGAATATAATTAGCAATAACTGGATTTTCGAAAGAATAATACTAAAGTAATCAATATCAAAAGGTCGCAAAGAGGAGATAAGAACAACAGGCAAAAGGGGGTTTCGGTTCGACAAATAGGTGAAAGGGGGTTCGCAATCCAGAATTATAAAATGCATATAATAACATGGTAAAACATACACAATATTATAAAAGTATATATAATAATATGACGGACAAAAAGGGGTCTCGAAAATGGCCAAGCAAGGGGTTTTCGAAAATAAATTTAAAAAAAAGGGTCTCAACACTATAAAAAGGCATTGTAATTCAAGATATGAGGGTCGAAATTCGGTAATTCAAACGTTTAACATAAGAAGGGTCTCAACACTATGAAAAGGGGGCATCGTAATTTAAGATATAAGGGTCGAAATTATGAAGGGCCTTAATACTATAAAAAGATACATCATAATTTTAGATATAAGGGTCGAAATATGAAGGGTCTCATACAATAAAAAGGGACATCATAATTTAAGATATAAGGGTCAAAATATCAAGGGCCTCAAGACTATAAAAAGAGACCTCATAATTTGAGATATAAGGGTCAAAATATGAAGGGTCTCAATACTATGAAAAAGGGCATCGTAATTTAAGATATAAGGGTCGAAATATGAAGGGACTCAACATTATAAAAAAGAGGCATCGTAATTAAAGATATAAGGGTCCTGTCTTCTCTTCGCTAGTCCTTATCAGCCACCGTTGAGGGAGAGAGAGATTTCGAACTCCTTCGAAGGAAGGGGAGCGAGATGCAAGAATCGTCCCATCGATGCTTTCAGGGCCGGCTGTATTCTGGCGACAATGTGGAGAACGAGGAGCCTTTGCTTCTAACCGTAAGTATAGATTGAACTCTCAGATACTCCAGATAAAAAGAGAGAAAACATTGAGGCATGAAAAGCCAAGAAATATCTGTTCAAAAACAAAAACATTTCTAGAGACAATATTCAGGCGAAGTTACGTATTTTTATGTTGAATTTTGTAGTAACCGCCTCGGTCTACCTTCGCCAGAAACACGCCTTGGATCTCAGATAACCGAATTTTCCTACTATCCGTGTGGACACGAAAGCTTTTGATTTGAAATTATTTACATGGAATTGAATTTATGAGTTGCAGAAAATCTGCAACATCATAACTCCCCTCTCCTTAGGAAGGACAGAACAGGTCTCGAACCATAAGGGGATACAAAACAAAAAAAATATTTTTTTTTTTTCAAAGAAAGAGTAGGAACCGAAATCCAAAATGACCAGCCAAGTGAAATAAAGAAAACTCCAACAGATCAAATAATTATATTTCGGGGCTCCTTGATTAACCAACAAGAAAAAGATGAAACAACGAAAATCAAATCGTAAAGCAAAAAAAAAAAAATATTGAAATGGTAAAATCACAAGAAAAATAAAATTGAGATATTAAAGAAAGAGGAAATGAAGAGAAGAACAAAAAAAAGGTAAAACACAAATAAAAAGAAGCAAACACAAAAATAGAGAGAAAGCAAGCAAAAAATCTAAATTAATTAAGATGAGGGGAAGAATGAAAGTATAACAGTGCAAAATTAATATTTTATCACTAAATTTCTCAAAGTTACAAATAGATGACAGTAGCAAAAAAAAGACAATGCAATGGATAATAATGAAAAAAAAACAATTAGGCGAACAAGCAGAAAGGATTCTGATACATTGACGTATAAACTAAAAATAGAAGAAAAAATATATATCAGTACGTCATAAAAGGCTAAATGAACAAGAAGAAAAATCTATTTGTGTGAAAAGGTGAAGAAGAAGAAAAAGAAAAATGAAGGTGAAGGAAAAGTATAAGCAAAAGGAAAGAAAAAAATGGGAAAATAGGGCCGCAAAGAAAGGAAGAGAGGGAAATATGAAGGGTCGCAAAAGGGTAGAGGGGTTACATGTTGCGGTGTTAGGACGGATCTAGGAGAGAAGCGAGAACAATAGGGGCAGTTCAAGGAGGAGAATCCAGGTTCTCCACGCCTAAAACAAAAGACCGACAGGGGGCGCTGGCACTGCGGGTACTTGAGGGTGGTCTCCTGGCAGTTCCAGCATCCAAATCGCGCCATAGTGTGGAGGAATTGGAGGGTCTGGGGGTTAACGTTTTGGAGGATCGCAATGTTCAGGGATAGGAAGGGGAAGATTTGAGGTTTTGGGAGGGGAGGTTCTGGGGAAGGAGGAGGAGGGATCGGGGAAGTTTGGGTCGCGATGGCGTTCAGTATTTTCGAGGAGGTCTGGATCGCAACGGTCTTCCGGGGTTTTTGGTTCTTAAAATATGTTTGCGTCCCAGTGGTTCTGAGGTTCGAGCTTTAGGGACAGAAACAAACTTCTCTATGATCTCATTTTGAAGCTTCTCGTCTGCAGGCCAGTCCTTGATGGTGGCCGTCATGGAGACAGCCGAAACCCTTTCTACGGCTGATGCGTCTCAAAAAGGGCCAGGAAGAAGCCAGGACTCTTCTTTTGGATCTCCTCGATCGAGTTGGCATACTCGTGGAGATGGCGGAGGAGATCTTTGCGACTCTCCATCGGATCGCAATCTAGGGACTGGATTCCGAAATATTGAGGGAGAGGGGGCGGAATGATTGGTTTTAGGTCTTCTACGTGTGATTTGCCTATGAACTTATCGGTAAGGTCAGAAAGTTCATAGGCGGTGGGTGATAACACTTTCGAGACTCGATAGGGACTAATATATCGAGGACATAGTTTCGCGGATAGATTCTTGATTTCTGAGAAAAGAACTCGAGATTGGAATAGAACCAAATCTCTTTTATAGAACCTTATTTGCCTGCGTCTGAGATTGTAGTACTTGGATTATTTTTCGAATGCATGGTCTAGGTTCTTAATCACCTAATCGCGCATAGATTGAATTTTAGTCATTCTATTTTTCCAAGATGCAGGGTCTAGAGTTTCTATTTCAGGTTCGCTATTAGATCGTTTCTTGAGAGAATTTATGGGTTGGAGGTCTCTATCGAAATTTAAAAAGGCAGGGGAAGACTTAAACGAGGTATGGTGGGCTGTATTGTATGCGAATCCGGCTTCGGAGAGATATTGATCCCAAGTACCCTGGTCCTCATCAATATATGAAACTATCATGGTTTTCTGGACTCTGTTAACTCTTTCACAGGATTCGCTTGGGGATGATATGGAGGGGTTGTGGTATGGATGATGTTAAATTTCTGAGCTAGTTAATAGAGGGTATTGTTTACGAATTCTGTCCCATTATCACTGACAAGTACTTGGGGTGTCCCCCAGCGATTAATGATATTTTGACGAAAGGCAGCTCCTATTTTCTTACCCGTAGCTATGCGCAGTGGTACGATTTCTACCCACGTCGTAAATGAGTCCTGGATTACTAATATGTATTGAGATCCTAATTTTCTTCTAGGGAGGGGGCTCATAATATCTGCGGCTACAATTATCCATGATTCTTCTACAAGACGATGTCCCATTAAGCCTGCAGATATTTGTTGTTCTACTTTGCACATCTGACAGATTGTGTAGGTGTATAGTTTTTCGTTGGAAATTTTCCAACGGGAAATTTTTTTTTTTTTTGTATTCAAACATGCGGGATAGGGCATCAGGAACATGATGGACTGCTCTTAACACGGTATTGCTTGCGCCCGTTTGTAATACTAAGGGATCTCAAAATTAGGAGAAGTTAGAACGGGTGCTTCGGATAAGCAGCGTTTAATCTCCTCGAAAGCAGATTGGTGGTTTTCTTCCCAAATCCAACGCTGCTTTTTCTTAAGCGACATTGACCAGGGACTTGCTAAGGTCGCGTAATTTTTAATAAATCTACGGTACCAACACGACATTCCGAGAAATCTGCGAAGTGCTTTTACGTTATTAGTGGCGGGATATTTTAAAATTGGATCTATTTTATCTCGATCGGTTCGTAAGCCATTTGCGTTAAGACGGCATCTTTCATTTCAGTGAAGACTTCAGAAAGCCATTGGAGATGTTCTTTAAAGGTTTTTGCAACTATTATTACATCATATAAGTAAACATAGGCATGAGGTTGGCGCTCAGGACCTATTAATTTATCCAATGAACGTCGGAAAGTAGCAGGAGCGTTTGTGAGACCGAAAGGCATCCTTTTAAATTGGAATAAACCGCGTCCCGGTACAGTAAATGCTGTTTTATCGCGACTACCTTCATCGAATAGAATTTGATGGAAAACCTTGCACAAGTCTATCTTCGAGATATAAGTTGCACTTCGCAATTTGTCTAGGATACCTGTTATTTGTCGCAAGGAGTAGGTGTCTTTTTCAGTAACCACGTTGACTTTACGAAAATCGAGGCAGAAACGATAATTGCCATCTAGTTTTTCAACCCTAACTATTGGGGAAGACCAGCCACTATTAGAGGGTTCAATAATGTCGTTAGCTAACATTTTAACAACTTCGGCAACTATAGCTTTCATGATTTTAGGGGATGTTAAATAGTAACGTTGTTTTTTGCGTGGACGGTTCCCTACATCTATGATATATTCAGTTATATTCGTTAGACCAGGCTTTCCAAGTGGTTCTGGTAATTCTTGTTTCGGAAACTCTTCAAGTTTAATAGCTTCTTCCACAGTAGGTTCTCTAAGTCCACAACAAGTTTAAGAAGATTCTATTCCGAATTCAAAAGAATAAAGCTCATTCAGATTATTTTTAGAGTTCCATATCTTGTCGTCGAAATCTACATTAAATCGAAATATTTTCCAAAAGTCAAAACCAATTGCAAAAGGGACAGGAAGAGATTTAAGTATTCTAATGCCAATAAACTTTTCTTGATTTCTGAGTTCAACTGGAGCTATTATTTCTTGAGAAACTAATTATATTTGACTATTAGACACTTGGACTCGACCTCTTTTATAGACGCTTGCTAAATTTAAATCTTCTATCAATTTTGAGCCGTCCAAACCTATGAAAGAACGTGATGCGCCACTGTCCACTAAGGCTTCAATTTGTTTTCCCAGAATTTCGAATGTCAAATACATCAAGGGTTCAGGACCAGAAGGGGATGAAGGTTGATAAGGGAGTTCCGAAAGATTGTAAACTGAGATAGGGATTGGAGGACAAAGCTCGTTTCCAATGATCTCTTTCAGGTTCTCAGGAAAGTACATGTCAGGGTTAACTTCTTGGATATCTAGATAATACGGTTCGCAAAGGGGTTGAGATATAATTGCAATAGGATCTGAAGGGATGATATTTGGGATGGATACGATAGGATTGGGATTTGAAGAAGTAGTATTCTCTACAGGGATCAGTGAGTTAGAATTGTCACGAGGTATTCATTCTCCAGTTATTAAATTCATAGTAACGAAAATTAATTGATATAAACTCCTGTAAAATCTGGAAAGTCAGTTTTACAGTCTAAATAATCAATTTCGACTAATATTTAAGTTGGTTGGTATTTTTTTCTCTGAGTTCTTGGGGCTTCTATTTTTGAAGAGGGTTTACTTTGATTTACAAGAGGCATGTTCACCCTACAACATACCTCAGACTGCAATTTCCCGAAAACCCAGGACATTCAGATTTAAATATGTCTTTTCCACCGCAACCACAACAAGTTTGTCTAGTTTGTTCACATTCTGGAGACCTATGGCCTATTTCGCTACAATTCCAACATTTCGGAGATGTATCATTTTTATACGGAGAGGTGCGAGTATCGGAAGGAGTAGTAGGGGGTTCAGAAGTATAGGCTTTCGAAAGGGTAGGTTTTGGATCGGAGTAGGATAAGGTAGAGGGATTTTTAGGGTAACTGGGTTTATTTTTGTTCTGTCTTCTATTATTTTATTCTATTGACAGATACGCGAGATCAACCGGTTCTTCTTCGAGTAATATTCCGCACTGTTCATCTTCTGAGAACGCAATTCTCTCGGGTCGCCTATCTATTTTATTTCTCTTGAGACGCTTATCGAGTTGTCTGTCCGTTCTTTTATCCTTAAGGTCCCTATACGCCAATGCGGTCAATAAAGGTCGTTCAAGAAGAGGGGGAGGTTTATAATTTTTAGCAAAACGATAGCTTTTCTCCGCGACATGCGCAAGGTCTTCTAAATGCGCAAAATCCCTTATCTGATTCCTTTGAATAGCTAAATGTAGTCTGGGGAAGAGGTTTCTATGCGCATAGCTGATTTCTTCTGATTCCGGCATCTCGGGAATTAATCTATCAAACATTGTCCGCATGCAGGTCAAATAATCCGAGACAGATTCTTTCTGACTCTGAGTTCTTTGATGAATTTCTTGTCTTAATTCGAACTGGAAGTCCAAATCTCCTAACCTAACTCTAAAAGCTTCAGCGAATTCATTGTAGGTCCGCCATAGACGATGAGATCCTCTGAACCAGTTGGGAGCGATTCCTGATAGGAAAAAGGGAATCACCATCATCAAGTCAGCATCACAAATGGGCATCAGGCTTCGACCGTCCTGAATTCACATTGAAAATGCGTCAGGGTCTCCATTACGAGCGCCGGATTATTTGATGTTCCATTTGCCCATAATTTCGTAGGCGCGCGAGGGTTTGGAAGGAGGAGGGTCGCATGGTCACGGTAAGAGTGGAAGCGAGGAAGAGAAAAGTCTCCATAGGCAGGCTGTGAACGGCGAGAGAGATAAGGGTCCTCGCATTGCAAGTCCAAGCAACAGGAGGGGAAAGATTCTCCTTACGTTGCTTGCGAGTGGTGGAAGGGGTGCGAATCCTCGAAGGTAACTTGCGAGCGGCGTGAGAGATATGCATCATCGTAGGCGGAATGCCTACGACGGGAGTAGGGGTTCTTGAAGTCAGGGTACGAATGACGAGGGCGGGAGGATTCTCTAGGGTCAGTATATGAATGACGCGAGGAATTTAACGTACTCGATTCGCGTACGTTGAAGTGGGGTTCTAGGGGGTTAAAAGTTGGTTCTCCACGAGGATCGCAATCCCAATAGAGATTGCGTTGGGATTCCATATTTCTATTCTGGTGATTGATAGGGTTTCTACGAGGCGTATCGATTCCATGATGATAACTAATTTGTGTCTCGTCCTCCTGATCATCATAATATTCGTTTTCAACTCGGCTACTATCTCTACTAATTGCGTCCCATTTATTTTTGTAATTTCTCTTTGCTAATAGGATCGTCAATCGTTTCTGAATAGGTAAAGGATAGGTGAGTTCGTGAAGCCACATTAACCCCCTTTATTCTTTGTTGTAAAGAGGGGACATTGGGGTTTTTGTCGTGGAAAGACCTAACAGAACCCGAATGATTAGAAGAGGTTTCTTCTATTTGACTTGCTTCTTCGCGAGGGAGGGTATGATACAGATTAAAAGGACCTCCAGTGTCTTCGTTACCTTTTAGGGCTTCCACTAACCGTTCCCGCAATGTTGGAAGATTTCCTTTGGTGGACAGATTTGCTTCGGTCGAAAGATTTCTTTCCTCTAATTGGCAAATAAGTTCTTTCTTATTTAGATTGTATATCCAGGAAGTTAATTGATTGTTCTCGTCCATATTTACAACAAGTCCCGAAAAGGTTATTCGTCAATTAGAGATAGAAAGATACTTAATAATGTTTAGAGAGAGAAGTGCAATCACAGGATAAGAACGATAGGGAGTAAGAGTAAACAATAGAGGTGATTCTCTCTCAAGGCAGAGTCGATACAAAATATAAACACAGATGTTCATATAAACAATCCAGAGTGCCTGCCATAAAATTATTCGCCGAGAGTTCTATTTATATTTTAAATTTAAGGGGATAAAATCTTTCCTTAGATACTTCGGAACATCACCAACAAGTATTATGTACGAACGAAATAAGATATTCTGGAATATTCGGAATTTAAAAATTGGTGGTCTCATTAAATAGCATTGAAAGAACCCTAATCATAAGAAATTAAGCTAAATAAATAGATAATTTGAGATAAGTTCGCAAAACTGACGACTCAAATAATAAATATAACTCTGGTTGTTGTGCGCCAGTCCTTTCTTAGGACAAAACTAAGTCAATTCAGCTAAAGTAAGTGAGAAGAAGATAAAGACATAAAGAATCTGCATTCCAAACGAGAGAGAAAAAACTCACTGAACGTTCAACGTTTCAGGACAGAACAGAGAAGGGAACCTCACAAACCTAACCAAAATGATATACATTATTACAAAACAAGCGATAATCTAAAACATAGAAAAGGGTAAAGATAATACCATACAACAAAAAAAAGCAAAAGGTAAACCAGAGTTGAAGAGACAAAATTAGGGTCGACCAAAACTAACTAGCTTAGTTTTCACTTAAATAATGGTAGAGGGGGTCACCCAATTACAAAGCTCACATTTTAATGAAAATAACAATTAACAAGAATTTATTCGAAATTTGGAACAATTCAACAAAAGACACATCAGGAGAGTTGAGAGAAATAAATGAGAATCAAATTTAAATATATACTTTTTTCTAATTGATACAAATGTAGGCAAAGGGGTTTCGATAATATTAAATTATAATAATTAGGTAAAATGCAGAGCATGAATAGACAATTCGAGGAAGGGTCGCAATTATATTATTTCGATGGGTCAAAAATAGGAAATATAACATAACCGAATATAATTAGCAATGACTGGATTTTTGAGAGAATAATACTAAGGAAATCGATATTAAAAGGTCGCAAAGAGTAGATAAAAATAACAGGCAAAAGGGGGTTTCGGTTTGACAAATAGGTAAGGGGGGTTCGCAATCCAAAATAAAGAAATACATATGATAACATAGTAAAATATACAAAATATTATAAACGTATATATAATAATATGACGGACAAAAAGGTCTCGAAAGTGAGCAAGCGAAGGGGCTCTCGAAAATAAATATAAAAAAGGGTCTCAACACTATAAAAAGGCATTGTAATTTGAGATATGACGGTCGAAATTCGGTAATTCAAACGATTAACATAAGAAGGTTCTCAACACTATGAAAAGGGGGTATCATCATTTAAGATATAAGGGTCGAAATTATGAAGGGCCTTAAAACTATAAGAAGGAACATCATAATTTTAGATATAAGGGTCAAAATATTAAGGCTATCAATACTATAAAAAAGGGACATTATGTATTAAGATATAAGGGTCAAAATATGAAGGGTATCAAAACTAAAAAAAGGGACATCATAATTTAAGATATAAGGGTCAAAATATGAAGGGTCTCAATTCTATGAAGAGGGGCATCGTAATTTAAGATATGAGGGTCGAAATGCGAGGGGTCTCAACACTATAAAAAAAGGGCATCGTAATTTAAGATGTAAGGGTCGAAATCACGAAGGGTCTCAATTAAAAATCTTGGCATTTAATTTGGCATTCGATACTCCAGATTACCATAGAAATTAACAGATATGTGTTATCAATTATTACACAATAAAATTTGAAAAAAATTCAATAGAATCCACAAATCAGGCAAACGTACAACAATTAATGATGATGATTTAGCCAAGGAGTTAAAGAAATACGTTCAAAAGATAAAACAAAATAACTTGGCTAAATCATTAAGAAATCAGAATCCTACCTGAGACAATCAGGAAGATGATACAAAGGCCTCGTGCTGACACGTTGAGTTCACAAAAGTATAAGCGAAAGTTCGCACGCTTGCCGGTGAATTGATAGAACTCGAGGAATTACATGATTAGGGGAAGGGCTGATGCGCACGAGCTTCATTCCGATAACTCTCTACAGTCAAGAGCAAGATAGCCGACGATGTCCGCTTCCGATTCGTCTATCCCATCGTCCTGCCTTCTCCTCACTAATCGTCTCATCGATGCTTTCAGGGCCGGCTGTATTCTGGCGACAATGTGGAGAACAAGGAGCCCTTGCTTCTAACCGTAGGTGTAGTTTGGACTTTCGGATATTCTAGATAAAAAAGAGAAAACATAGAGGCATAAAAAGCCAAGAAATATCTGTTCAAAAACGTAAACATTTGTAGAGATAATATTCAGGCGAAGATACCTATTCTCATGTTGAATATTGTAGCAACTGCCTCGGTCTATCCTCACCAGGAACATGCCTTGGGTCTCAGATAACCAAGAGAGAAAACTCCTATCCATTCAATCCATGATTGGCAAAATTGTCTATTCTGCCTTGGAAGTCAGAAGGATAACCGACAAAGAATCCAGAAGTCCGAAGGAATTGAAGATGCGAAGATCTGATGAAGGTGAAGGTAGCGGTGGATCCAATCGGTTGGTTGCGTAGGTGGCGGAAACCTTTACCACTCTCGCTTGAGACCGCGGAATTAAGAAGTTTAATATGAAAAAAATTATGAACAGCCTTAAATTCTTACAAATAAAAATAAAAATATTGTAAAATAAATAACAAGATGAAAAACAAAACATAAATTAAAATGGAGTAACTCAAGAATATAACAAAAGAGAGGAGTGCCGAATTTCCCTACTATCCGTGTGGACACGAGAATTTTCAATTTTAAATTATTTACATAGAATTGAATTTGTGAGTTGCAGAAAATCTGCAACATCACTTAATAATTGCGCTAAAGTACATCATTCAATAAATATTAAACTCACGAGCATCATTTTAAATATCTGATCAAATACTTACCAATACATTTTTTTATAAGGCCCTCCCTAAGTGAGAGCGCAAGCCACAGCGGTTACAGGTGAGTTGCACCATTCCCTCCCCCCCCAAATTTTAGACTTTTTCAAGTCCAATATATTGCGCTGCAAATGTGCTTATATGCGCCATCAATAAAATATTTCGCATCACAAAACCCCAAGGGTTATATCCAGGGTTACCGGTAGGGGGCTGGAGACACGCTCCCCACCCCATTTAACAAACCAAATTTTATATTGCATGACCTCAAAGAACTCCAAATGCGCCGGTATGCGTCATCAAGCATAAGTTTTGCGCCACATTGATAACCGAGTTATGAGCGAAACAATGGGGGGAGGGGGGAAGCTGACGCGAATCTTCTAAAATAATAACATTTTTTTAAATTCATCATATTAATCCGTCATAACTTCAATTGAACTCAAATTCGCCTCCAATAAAAATATGTTGCGCTAACTAATTAACAAAGATATCATTTTGGCGGAGGCGGGCCGTGTGACGTAGGTGTTAAATCCTCTACTGTGAAATTAAATGAGGAAATAACTTACAAGGAGGCATTCACCTTCAAATTCGCTCATTTGCGCCACAAAACAATTTTGCAAATCTTGAAAATTGTCCACGATACGGAGTTTTTAACACTTTGCTAAGTGATGACCAGTGAAAAAGAAATCGTTTTATCTTATAACCTTCTGCAGTCTTTCCGGCTCAACCTCAAATTCGCTGATGTGCGCTACCAAAATTTTCTGCATATCTTAGAAATTCCCCTAGATATGAAGACAATAACACTTTGCAAAGTGATGCGAACTGAACAAAAATTTAATCTATGGCGATGATAGACTTTTCGTATCGGATTCCAAATTGGTTCATATGCGCCACTTTCGAAATTAACAAAAAACTACTACCAAACCTCTTATTTTCACTTATTATCGATCAACCTCACGCTGATAGCACCAAATGACTTTAATTTGCAACATTAAAGTCGATAATGAGCTTTACGGATGGGATTTTGAACGCACTCATATGCGTCATCATTAAACTCAACAAAAAAACTATAATCAACCCTCTCATTACCACTTATCATCGATCCACCTCACGCTAATAGCACCAAATATGAGTTTCATTGGCAATATTAAGGTTTAAAGAAGAGATAGGAATGGATTGACATGGATAGTAGAGCATGGATTCGGGTACATTATTTATTTCTATTTAATTCTTGAGTTGAAAATTTGGAAGATCAAATAAAATTCACTAAGGGCCGTTTGTGTGGTCCTAAATTCTTGGGATTACAAAAATTAGATTTCAAAAATAATTTTCCTCTTGTAATTCTAAAAATTTTATGACCATACAAACGTTACCTTTTATTTAGTTTTTCAAATTTTACTCGTTATACTATTGATTTTTAAATAGGACGGGCTTGGCCCATGCCTGGTCCGATAGTTGGTCCATAAATGGCAGCCAAGTTGCTTATATTTTTGAGAAAATTGAGCAGTATTGGCTATCAGACATAGACCAAGAATGGCTGCATCCTGGAATTGACGTTATCATCTCAAGCTTCAGCCAATGATAGCCCAAGACATGCGGCCACTCTTGCGTAACAATTAGTATCACTGGTCCTAAGCCGAATAATAATAATAGATATGTACCTCCCCACGGACTAGAACCTTGACGAAGTCCCTCTCACAGCACTTTGTGATGAGAGAGAGACGGGTGGGGAGGCTTAGCTGGCG
>JAUMHM010093358.1:0-25783 GCA_032362435.1 Melikaiella ostensackeni
AATTCGTTCACTCAAACGTTACTGAGCGAGCCGAGTGATTTTCCCAGTGATGTTTCAGTGATTTTCTTTCGGCAGGGTATTTTTTTCCTTATTCCATTTTCCAGATAGGAACCGCGTTGAAGCAAGTAGCAGATGGAATTCCCGTATAGATTATATATACATCCGCGTCGACAAACATCACTGGCGTCAACGTTACTTGTAGGAATCGGGCAGGAACCGGTTAGAAACGAACTTCGGTCTCTGCCAGTATTCTATTTCTGTTTCTATTTGTCGAATAGAGACCAGATAGGACTGCTCTGCTGGAAGTAGAAAGATAGAAGAGGATAAAAAAAATTGCATAGAAAAGGACAGAGAGTTCCTATCCCTGCCAAGTAGACTGGATGCAACCCTCAAACTGTATCTTTTTCTATCTATATGTGTATCCGTCATGTTAGCTAACGTCTATCTTTTTCTATCCACGTATATCCCTTGCGTTCACTAAGGTCTATCTTCTTCAATCGATGAGTCTATCCGCCGTGTCCACCATAATCTATCTTACTTTTTTTCTGGCTCTATCTCTGTCTCCACAATTTCTATCTTCTTCTGTCAATGACTTTATCTGCCACTTTTAGAAACACTTATCTTTTTGTATCCAACTAATTATATCCATACTTATCCGTCAGTTATCTTTCCATTCTTATTCTTTTTAATACCTCACTATCTATTCATTTGAATCCATGACTAAGTATAAAAATTTTAATATATATATAGATTTTTACATCGATTGATAATACAATACGTGTCTTTCGGGTGATAGCGATTCAAGAAAAATAAGCAATGCAAAGCAAAACTCTGCACTACTATTTTAGTGCAGACTTTGGTTCAATTAAACCGTTTATTTGCGTTGAATCGCTGTCGTACGTCCCAAAGATGCATCTTCTTCATAATTGATTTTAAAATATTTATTTTATAATAATTATACTTTGTGATGCATACAAATGAATCAAACGTATATCAGCACATCGTAGAACGTTTCTTGCCACAAAGTTTTTTGTATTGCAAAAAATTACTCTCCTCAATAAGGAACAGCTATTAATTCGCATTTTGAAGCTTAAAGCGAATGTTTATACATATTTCTGAAACATTAAATACAAATTAATTTTATTTGTTTTTGAATAATTTTAAACATGTATTATGTGTAATTGAAACAATGAATTGAGCCCGAAACTATAAAACAAACATTTGTATATTAAATGATCATATTTAGAAACAAATCTTACTAGTAATAATAACATTAATTTATAAATATTGAACAGAAATCACGCCAGAAATACAATAGGGAGGAATAAAATTAGTCATCCACAATCTTACCAGTAAATTTGCACCAAAGGAACTGTAAAATAAAGTTTAATATTTATATTGAGATTAAAATCCTGAATCCCTCACATCAACGAGATATCTCATTTAGGTTCGGAGAGATATTTTAGAACAACCTAGATATATATATATATATAAGATATCTTGTGGAGGCAGAAATTTTAATATCCCAAAATATGAGGGGATATCAAAACTTTCTCCTTGATAGGATATGTCTAAAATGTCACCAAAATATCTGTAGAGAATCCTTAGGATATCTCCCGACAGTGTTTCGTGGATGATAAATATTACCGTACATAAGTATTTTTTGAACACTGATACTAAGCAACAAAGTCTTATGTATAGCACGAAAGCATTTTGAAGGTATCACACACTCTGGAATAATGCTATCATTTCAAAAATAATTAACACAAAATATGATAGATATGAAAGATCAAATCAGTACTTCCGAAATAATACTTCTCCAGTAAACAACCTTCTAGACATAATATTCAAGCATTTTTTACGTATGATTTGTAGTAGAGTTTTACACAAAAAACTTCTCTTATAAAACATTGAACGCATGAATGAAACTTTGTATTAAAAAAGCAAATAAAACGCTGAAATAATTATTCATAACCTTTTTAATACTGTTCGAAATTATAAACTAAGCGTTTGTAGTCTGATCCTCCTTGTCGAAGTCAACATTCTGTTTTGAAAGAAGAATGATTATTTATCATGAAAGAAAAATATACACACACAATACTTAATATCTGAACTTACGGAAATATTATCAGCAACTTTAGTTATTTCTTCTTCATTTTCTGAAGTTCGTCTTGACTGGACATTACTGCTGTCAAGAATATTTTAATTCTCAATAAGTTCATCTTCATCCTTATCTTCATCGGACGTATTAACAGAGTACGCTTCTCGTGTTAGGTGCCCATTCCCTGCTAATTTAGCAGGTGAGTTTTTTGTGTGTTCGTTTTCTTTACTTTCTAATAATGACTCTCCAGGACTTTTTTCTGAGCTTTTTTTATCAGAAAGGAGATCTGCGCCTGGGACTTGTTCATGGTTCAAACAATCGGTCTGTTCACGTTTAGAATTCTTTTGGATTTTAACATAGCTGTTTTTCGCTGTAATGGAAAATCAATAAAAGGATTTTGTAAAAAGTAAACTCGAATCTTGTCATTTGTAACTATTTCAAAATAATTTCATTCTTCCGAACCGCTATAGTAGAATTAAAATGTACATTATGCATTATGAAATGTATATTTTATTTTAATTTTATTCATAATTTAATATTTGTCAGAAAAGAATTTGATGGCCCTTGATAATTGGTGCCTTCGCCCTATAACGCAAATTTTTATTTAAATGAAGAGCCCCAGTACATACCAGATGATTTTTTGTAGTGAGTTGCTCATAGTTGTGTTATACCATATACATATTTGCTAATGCTAGTTGTTGTATTGATTTTCACAGCTTGAATTACTACTGGATCATAGGGTGGTGAACAATTAGAAGCCCAGTATTAAAACGCGTCTAAAAATGAGTGGAAAATCATTGCACTCATTGAAATGATGAATAATTATTCTAATTTAAAGTATTAGTAGAAGTATGACATGAGTACTCTGTATGAGCTGAATTATTTGTGCGTTTAGGCATGGTCGTGCTTTCGAAATGGTTTTTCGAGTTCGGTTTGAGATCTTTCCACAAACGCTACTCCGTAAGAGAGTTTTTACACCAAACACAGCTCGAGCAAGAAATTTAACGAAAATTATTGGATTGCATACTTCTAGAGACAGCATCATACTTCTGTTTCGACATCCACACGTTTTGTCCTATATGAATCTGAAATATAATAGTCTTCAAGGATTACGTCATTCAAATAATGTTGAATAGAAATTAGAACATTATTTTACCTTATTTACTTTTATTGCACCCACTTTCTCAAGAGTTTCTCGTCCATTCGCATTGGCAGTCTCCTTTTCAATATCTTCAAGAATCTGCTGAAACAATAATTAATTTTATAGAAAAAATACTTGTGTGTGAATACAAATAACGAATCATTGCAATGTACGTACTATCCGTAGCATCTAGTCTCGACAGAAATTGTCTTGCAGACCTTTGTTTCTTTTAATTAAATCATCTATTCGCTTATTACGCTCGCGCAACAGGTTTTTTGTGTATGCTAATCCTTCCTTAAATGATTAGATTACTTGTCTTTGTGATGGATTTTTAAATTCACGGTTTCATGATTCTTCGCCAGATGATGCTTCGTGTCGATCTGCTACTGCCAACCTAAATATAAGACCCCAGAAATCGTCGACAATTTTATGATTACGCGTATGTAACATATTTAAGCAGAATTGAAATGGTGAAAGATAGATATAAGAGTGAGCGCTAAATGATTTGAAAATAGTAATGTTAAAAATATTTCTTTTTTGAGATTGATTCATTTACCTGTCGACGACAATTATTTTCGATAGTCGCATCATCTGTAGTAGACGATTCAACAACTTGCATCCACAGGCAGAGAAATTCGTTTAGAACAAAGTTGCGTTGCAGTTTTTGGAGGCATTGGTTTCCTTTTGGAAGGTTCCCATTCAGAGTCTCAAGATGAGGTTGGAGGAATGACCTTCGACATAGGAGGGAATTTCAATCTTTCCTTTTGCGTTTTCGCTATCGCTTCTCTCTTGGTTGTTACAGAGTGTGAAAATTAGTCTTTGTTAACTTTAATGTATTTCATTAAAAGAATGATTTACAGAAAATACTAAAGTAGAACAAATTTTTATGAAATTACGTGACACTTCTTGCAAACTCATCCATGGTGTCCAATCGGCTATCAATTTAAATTTGCAATCATTTTTCGGTAATCTTTAAATTTGTCAAGATCACTTGAAAAATTACATATATGTATTTAATTATCGTCGGAAGTAATATTTTTAGTTGGCAGACGAAATGATATTCAATTTGAATTTAAACTTTAAATTCAATATTGATTTAATTATTAAATTGAATCAATAATCGCCTCTAATTAATTTTAGTGGATTTTGTATAATTTGAGAACATAGTCAAGAAAAAGATAGAATGGAAAATGTAATAGAATATAAAAAAAATATATCACATTAAATCTTTTCAAACCTTCTGTATTCCAAAAGAAATATACGTTTCCATCACTTTCAATCTTTTTGAACGCACTGATTTAATTAAATCTTTGAACATTTCTTGACATGTAAGTTCTTCAGCATCCCCCAAAAGTGTATTTAAATATTTTGAAATTTACAAGATATTATGAAAAATCTGAAGCGAAAATCGTTTGTAAGATATCAAGCTGAACTTTGAATATTCCGACAGGATGCAACCAAATTTAAGATAAATTCAAATCTAAGAGGAAACTCATTTACATAAGGCTCTATTGGCCTTAAGGAATACATTCTCATCCGGTCGTCGCGCTCCGAAATTTATGATCCTCGCGCTTCGCACTTGGTCTTGTAAGTAATTCACTTAAGGCTCTATATACATTCTCATCATGATACTCGCGTTATGTGCTTGGAAAATATAATTTTTCGTTTATAACAGTATTTTTCACGAATAAAACGAAGTCTACTTACCCTATCAAAAGATGGTCATGAGGGAAAATCTGCATATCTTTTTAATATCAACAATTCTGTTCATTAACATTTTTTTATATTTCACGGTTTTTGGCGGGAAGATTGAATTTATGATTTTTGAACAGTATTTTTCGCGATTGAAATGAAAAATATTCATCCTATCAAAAAGTGGTCGGTGAAAAATTTGTAGATCTTCTTAGAATAAGCAATTGTTCTCTCAAACATTTTTTCCGTGTTTTGCGTTTTTTGGCGGGGAAATTGCATTTTTCGTTTTTAGCAGTATTTTCCACGATTAAAACGAAAAACACTTGTTCTATCAAAAAATAGTGAATGAGAAATTTGTAGATATTTTCAAGACAAACAATTCTGTTCGGGAACATTTTTTCCGTATTTCGCGTTTTTTGGCGGGCAAATGGAATTTTTCGCTTTTCAACAGTACTCTTCGCGATAAAGGATTTTCGATTTTTCAAGAAAATTCAACAAGGAAGGATGATCTTGTAGGTCTTTCAAAAAGTAACGTTTAACTTCTCTTGACTTTTCTCCATTTTGTGCGTTATTTGGCTTAAAATTTTCGTTTTTTTTTTGTTAAACTTCTAAATGCTACAACTCTGATGATTTTCTTTTTATCGAAAAAAGTCATGAGGATAAATTGTCCGAATTTCTGTATACTATACGAATAGCCGTACATAGAATTTTCAAATCTTGGAAAAAAGTGGTCTCAAAAATCTTGAAATTGCTCTTTTCGAATTTTTATCCAAAATTGCTGGCTAACAAACTCGTCCTTCCTTTTTACACCCATATAAAGTGTGCCAAAGCGTAATCCAATCCGATAA
This sequence comes from Melikaiella ostensackeni, assembly GCA_032362435.1. Classification (NCBI taxonomy): domain Eukaryota; kingdom Metazoa; phylum Arthropoda; class Insecta; order Hymenoptera; family Cynipidae; genus Melikaiella; species Melikaiella ostensackeni. Next base: position 5,783 of record JAUMHM010093358.1, read on the forward strand.
TTCTGTCGAAAGTTATTGTGTTTACAGACGACAATGACAAAGACAGACAGACACCGACGTAAAAACTATTTTTTTTCAGACTCAGGGAGCCTCAAAACGTCGACGTTTGCTGGAATCCGCGAAAGTCATTTTTCACATAAAACCAATACCTTCTCATTGATGATGATAATGTCAAAATTGAAGAAAATCCACAGTAAAAAAAGAATTCAGAATAAATTTTCGTAATCTCTTAAAATCCTTAGAAATATTTAGAAACCCTCATGTAATCGAGGTATATAAGCAATATTTGCAGGTTATGTCGCACTCGCACCCGTGGTGCTATGTGCGCTTATATTTCCAAATGTATACGCGTTTTAGCACGAATTTATTTTTAGAAATACTAACTTAAAACGAAGAGAACTAGTGCTGAACATTTTCCATTTGTACCGTTTGCTGGAACTAAGAAGCGGCGCCGTATTCATAAAATGATTATCGATTATTATAGATCTTGATTAGGCTCATAGTACCTTCTCGTCCACTAACCATTTGCCCCAACCCAAAATTATCAAAACTTTAAAACATTTTGTTCAAGTAGAGTCTGTTGAATGATAAATTATATAATTGTACAATCATATATTAAACCTTATTCCTTCTCAAATTCCCCCACTTTGTTGCAATCAGAATTTACTTGTTATCTTTAGTTTTTATGATACAAAATTGATGTTATTATTTGCAGGTAAAATCGATGAGGTACTACAAGATCAGCAATCATAATCTGCCTTACCTGCGTTTATAAATCTTAATATAGAGTCCAGTCCTATTATACACTGCTCCGACATACACTTGACTGATGTAAAGATGAACACAATCAATGATCCTTCAGTATCGAAGCATGTACAACTGGAAATAGAGAAACGAATTTCATCTCTTCATTCTGTAGAAATTACAGACCAACGCAAATAACTATCTTACTCCAATCTTTCATCTGATGCAAGCAGTGATAGTGAATGTGAAGAATATGAAGTTTCGTCCACAACTCAACAGAAAAGTATTTTCGAAAATACAGAATCGTCTACCTCTTACAAAGCGATTAATCAACTTTTTGATCCACCTGACGAAGTAATTAGTTTGTGTTACCTTTGCACAAAATGTTTTGAAACATTTCCATAACCTACACCCAAAAATAAATTTAAAAAATGTCACGTTCAATGCACGTGCGGCTTAGATTATAATTTAACGACAGAATCTTCAAATTATGTAATTGCTGTTGACTTAAAATTCAAAATTGAAGTATTGCTTAAAGATGAGGAAATTGAAAATGCATTGTTGAAGGGAATTGGAGATATCAAAAATCGAGAAAACAATCATGGAGATATACGTGACGTGTATGACGTCCAATTATATGAGAAGCCGCAGAAAGAATATTCAAATTCTACTTACTTAGTGTCTTACAATTTCACTACCGATGGCGCTTCAGTATGCAACAGCGAAACAATATCTTTTTGGTCAGCTCGAATTTTATTGAACGAATTGACTGTTAAAGTTCGATTTAAGTACCCGCTTTTAGCTGGACTGAGTATCGCAAAAAGAGCCATCACCAGAATTCACGAATGCTTACATGAAGCACTTTGTCAATCAATCGCAGTATTCAGATCTAACTGGTTTTGGAATCACTGACGGAAATGGAATGCCTGTGACGCTATAAATCGTTCCTTTGTGCTGTGCAGTTGATCTTACAGCTAGACCAATTTTAATGAATCCACTCCAGTACAATCGTTACTACGGATGTAGTTGGTGCTACGAAAAAAGTTCATATAAGCATGGTGCGATGCGTTATCACGTGAAAGAAGAAGACACTGATTGAGAACGGATAAAAGTCACAGAAGGATTATCAAGACAGAATCAAAACTGAACTGACAGCTGTAAATGAGGTAAAATGGTTTTCAGTTCTGCTGACACTTGCAACTTTTGATATGGTGTGGGTATTCTTCATAAAATTACCTGCATGCGGATTTGTTGGGTGTTGTTAAATACCTTTGGAATGTTTGGGTTGAAAACAAAGTCAGCCAGTGGAATTAAGGAAGTAAACGAAAAACTGTTGGAAATAAGCCCTCCACGTGAAATTCGTAGTCTACCAAGAGCGTCTAAAGACAGAGCAAATTGAAAAGCTTCCGAATGGCAAGCATGGTTGCTGTTTTACTCAGTCATATGCTGACAAAGTTTACTACCAGCAGAAGTTTTGCAGCACTATCAATTACTTGTAGACAATGTCTTCATATTACTTCACGAATCTATTTCAGGAGAGGATTTCAGAATATGCGAAGACAAATTACTAGTTTTTGTTGTGTAATACCAACAAATGTATGGTAGTGAAGTAATGTCCTTCCATATACATAGCTTGTTGCATTTAGCAGAGTCAGTGCGTAGAACAGGGCCTCTATGGGCCAATTCAACTTTTCCTTTTGAGAGTGCGATTTTCTACATGAAACAGGCAATGACGGGGCCATAAGGAAGATACGACCAAGTTGCTAAAAGGAACTGCTAATTCTGACGTTCAATTTCACCTGCCAAAAACTTGCATCACCTGAAAGTTGCGAACGTTACTGCGAAAATTTATTTTGTCACCGTAAATGCAAGGATGCAATTGAGACAACCGATGAAGTTGTACTTCTGAAACATTTTGGAGAGACTGAAGATGGTACGCAGTTATTCAACCGCTGCATATATAAGCCTTTAGTATTTCATAGTGAGAAATATTGTAGACGTGAAAAAACTAATGATACTGTGATCACACTGCTTCCTGGGGGAGTATGTAAAATGCAGTATTTTAAATATGAAAATGGTTATGGCTACGTATCATTTAGTTTGTTTACCGAGGTTCTTGATGAGTTGATATCCGTATGTCATATGAAGAAAGTGTACAACAATACGATTCTTACAGTATCTGTTCAATCCATTCATGAGAAATGGTATTCATGAAATTAGAAATAGACTCTACTATGTATGTCTCTCAATTACCTAATTACGCAATATATAAATATGAATTATTATTATTCATTATTATTATTATTATATTATTATAAATAACTATATAAATTACCTAATATAATTAAAATGGATAGGGGTGATTTGAATTGCTCAAGAGAGAAAAGGATTCACACGGATAGGAAGGTAAGGATTGAAAAAGATTAGAAGAATTAAAAATTGACAAACGGATAGGAATGCATGAATGTGGATAGGCAAGGGACAGAGTTGTATAGAAATAACATGATTAACATAGATAGGGTCTATTTGTATTTCTGAAAAGAGAGAAAATGATTCACGTGTATAAGAAGATAAGGATTGAAAAAGATTAGAAGAATTAAGAATTGACAAACGGATAGGAATGGATGAGCGTGGATAAGCGAGCGATAGAGTTGGATAGAAATAACATGATTAAAATGGATAGGAATGATTTGTATTCATGAAGATATAGAAAGGGATTCACGTGAATAAAAAGATAAGGATTGAAAAGAATTAGAAGAAATAAAAATTGACAAACAGATAGGAATGGATAAACCTGGATAAGCGAGGGATAGAGTCGCATACAGTGTTTGGTATTCGAAAGGATATTACTGATTATAGATTGCAGAACTGATGTAGACTGACGCGAACAGCTGGAGGATTCGAAAGGATAGATGTGGATAAGTATAGGGTATACATGGATAGATGTGGATAAGTGGAGGAAAGATATTGATAGGAAGATAGTGATTCGGATGGATAGCAGTGATTGTGGATTTAAAAAAATATAATAAAAGATTAAGAGAATAGATAGATGATAGAGATGGATACTTTTTTTCTTTCCATTTCAATTTCAAAGATGGAAATTTATTCAACTGGATAGAGATTTCATCCACTTACTTCCAGCAGGGCGGTTAGATTGTACGCCAGTGTCGAATACAATGTAGGAATCGGGTAATAACTGTTAATAATCGAACTAAGGTTTTTGCCAATATTTAATTTCTTATTCCGTTCTTCGGATGGACACCGGGTAGGACCGGTTACATTGTACATCTGTGTCGAGTGCCGTATGGAAATCGAATGAAAGCCGGTTAGAAATAAACTGCGGTCTTTGCCAATATTTCATTTCTGATTCCATTTGTCGGATAGAAACCGGGTAAGACCGTTTAAATTGTAACCCAGTGTAGAGTGTCATGCAGGAATCGGGTAAGAACCGGCTAGAAACGAGATTCGTTCTTTCTTAATATTTAATTTCTGGTTCCATTCGTCAGATAAGAACTCAGTAGGAACGATTAGATTGTACACCAGTTGCAAGTACGATATAGGGATTGTGAAGGTACCGGTTAGAGAGGAACTTCGGCCTTCAACAATATTTAATTACTGGATCCTTTTGTCGGATACACATCGGGTTGAAACTGCTGGATTGTTCACCAGTGTTGAGTACCATGTAGGAATCGGGTAGAAAATGGTCAGTAACGAACTTCGGTCCTTGCCAATACTTATTTTCTGGTACCATTCGTCGTATACAAATAGGGTTGGACCGGTTAGATTGTTCACCAGTATCGAGTGCCATGTGGGATTCGGGTAGAAACCGGTTAGAAATGAACTTCAGACTTCGCTAATATTTAATTTCCAGTTCCGTTTGTCGGATAAGAACCGGGTCGTACCGGTTGGATTGAACACCAGTGTCGAGTGCGAAGCAGGAGTCGGGGAGGAACCGGCTAGAAAGAAACTTCGGTCCTCTGTCGTGTTTAATTTCTAGAGTCATTTATCGGATATGTACCGGGTAGCACCGGTTAGATTGTACAACATTGTTCTATGCCATGCAGAAATCCTTGGGAACCGGCTAGAAACGAACTTTGGTCCTTTGTCGTGTATCATTTCTAGATCTATTTGTTGTTTCGCCATATTGGATTAACCATTTGAATGGTATCGCACACTCAAGGTGTACTCTTGAATATGCTTGTCCGCGGTATTATTCATGCATCCTCTACATTTGTATTGCCACGGATTAGAATTGGAATTTCGAAATTGCCAATTTTGAATCCTTAGAAAACTGAGGAATTCGATAAAAAGTTATGTTTAATAACAATTCCGATTGATGTTGTGTTAAATCGTTTACTTGCACAATCTTGCTACAAAAAGTGACCATTCAACGCATCTAAGAAGTACTTGTACTCTCGAGTGCTTTCACTAATCTCTATGTTATAGCTACACTAAGTTTAAACTTTGAATTTCTATGGAATATTCTAGATTTCTTACAAAAGTGGCAATCCTACCGCTGAAACCAAATCGACTGTATCGTCTCGAGTTTACGGCAAAAAAATAATGTATTTATTTCTATGAAATAATAATTTAATTGCAAGAAATGTTTGTTTGGAATAGTCTCCATCGTATTCTACATTGAAGGAAATATTTCTGCTAACCGAATTAATAAATATTTAATTTAACCAGATAATTACTTCGTTTTAGTAAATGTTTATTGGATTTGAATGATTTAATATTACAAATCGAAAGAGACATTTTCTTTAACTAGAGAAATAAATATTTATGTGAACACAATACATATTCTATTCATCTAAAGAAATGCTTCATTGGTATAAATGCATCAACTCTTTGTATCAAATAAATATCTTTTTAACTTAATTAATATTCTTTCGAATTTGATAGATATTTCTTTGATTTAAATGAATCTGAAGACTTGATTCGAATATAGACAAATTACGTAATTCATATGCGACCTGACAAATTCAAAGAATCGAACTCATTGAATCAAATGAATATTTCTTTGAAGATCCGTATAGAAGTTACCATAAGAATCAAAAAAATATATATCATTTATGAAAAACACATTTCCATATAAACTTCCAAAAAAATAAAACAAGTTTCATACAAATTTTAAGAAAAATTTTAAAAAAAGGTTCACAAACAATTATAAAATTTTTTGTCTCTTTTTACCTAATATTTATTTTAAAAGTGTTAAGAGCTTGGTGATTTTGAAAACTCTTGCAGCTCATATGTAAGTTTTCCAATGATCAAACATCTCTTAAAAAATTATCATGAAAACATTTTTCAATTATTTTAGAATATTCGAAAACGAAAATTCCATATTGTTTTTTTTTCATTTCCCGAACAGTTTTAAGTTGTTGAACTTGTGAAAGTTATACTTCGAACCTTCATAATAATGTATTTTGAGTAAAAAAAAAATGAAGACACTAATTAGTTCATGAACTCAATAATTTAGGTCAACCAGGTTTCCTACTCCACAAATTATAACATGAAATTTAGTTTGTCGATTTTTTGACGTTTTCTGATCTACTAGTTCTTTATATGTGTGAGTAATTTTATTTTACTAGCTTTCCTCCATCGATGCCAGGCTTCATCAGGTATACATATGTCATTACAAATCAGTATTGCGGACCCTATTAAATAAAAATTTTTCGATAATTAAAGTTACTATATAAGATAACAGGAAAAAGATATTAAGAGACAGTGAGGTACTTACTGTTGGAAATAATGAAATTTGAGGATAACATTGGAGTTAAGAAATGTCAAATTATGAACTTTAAAGCAAGAGGGTATTTTATTAAAGTATGATACTCCACTCCTAAAAACGCAGTTGTAATGTTAGTGTAAAAATTATAAATATTGTGGGCAGCACTCCTCTTGATCATGGCTGCATGTCCAGGAGTGAGGTTAAGTACAAAATAGCGTGCGGTCATGAACCAGCACAAGTGAGAGCTATGTTGCCTGTTCGAGATAATAAAAAGAACGGGAGCTATTCAAATGTGTATAGCGTTGAGAATGTTAATACTTATTGGTCACTAAAATAAGACTACGGTGAACATCGGTAATAAAATCCGTATATGAGCGTTTTTTAATAGGGTTACTATGTTTCACAATTTGAAACATCTCTTTAAAAGTGCGTTTTCTATACTGGCAAGTATCAAGTTCTATCATACCGGAAAGTATCATTAAGTTCATTCATAAAAGGAAGGACGTTGAGTTTACTTAATTTAGGGTTTAGGTTTATTGCTGGAATCGAGGTTGTCAGGGTTGAATTCTTGTCGTTAGAACTGTTCAACTTTTTTTGATGTATTTTTAATTAAATTAAGTGAGTGAGCATTGACTCTGAGTGTGTTCTTTACAATTTGCAGATTCTGGGTTATTTATTTAATAGCAGAAAGTGTAACCGCTTTATCAACCAAGCTGCTAATTACAGAGATTTTATCTTTCATTGATATGTTCGACTCAAAATGGCGTATCTCTCTGACTGTGTAAATTTGTAGAATGTTTTTGATGAATTTATTTGAACGTCTGATTTCGCCGGATTCAGATATAGCCAATGAAAATTCATCACTATCACAAAACACCATTGATCTATGAATTCTAGTTAATTTTCGCGGACTATGATCCTTTTTACTATATTCACCTTTTTAACACTTATTACATAGTCAGAAAAGACACTGAAGTCAAATCTCAAAGATTCGTCGCTCAGGGTTCACGAGTTTTCGCAAACTGATTTTGATAAAGAAAGGTGCCGGTGAAAGCATCAGTACATTAGTACATTAGACATTAAAATGAATTTGAAAAAAGAGCAGAAATTCGTATTTCACATGTGAAATGCAGCTATACCTTAATACCAAACATTAGATCTCGCTGTTATCTTCGATTTTACAGGTAAAAGACAAATTTGAGAAATCGGTCGATCATAATCAGAACTTGCAGTTTTTATTCCAACAGAATGGACTAAACCGTCATTCCCTTCGTTTCATTATTTACCTGTAATTTAACCCTGTAACAAGCGGGATGGCAAGAACGAATTATGCTTGATAAGAACTCTGTTACCGACCTCAATATTGAGCGTTTGATTAAAGCATTCATAATGCTTCCAACAAATGGCCAAAATGAGGTGTAGATGGCGGAATGAAATGACGTGTAATGCCCTGAATAATAAACTCATTATGTTAATCAGTATCGATTGTTAGCTGCAAAGTACTATTTCTTAATTCTTTGTCAGCATCGTGGAACGTCGTCCCATTATCGCAGTACAAATGCAGGTTTTCCTCAACTAGATGAAAATCGCTGATAGGCGGCAGGAAAGATAGCAGAATGATGATAAGAGACAAGCGCCAACCAAACAGCTGGCTTACTGCAACAAGTGAACAGGGCTACGTGAGTTTTATGAGTTTTCTTACCACGTCCATGTGTCTCGACGCTGTTGTACAATTTGACCGGTCCTACCCGATATCCATTCGACAAATGGATCTAGAAATTTAATATTGACGAAGACCGAAGTTCGTTTTCAACCGGGTACCGTCCGATTCCTGCGTGGTGCTCGACACTGGTGTACATACTACCCGGCTCTACCCGGTTTCTATCCGATAAATGGAACCAGAAGTTAAATACTGGCAAAGACCAAAGTTCCTTATTATTCCTGCATGGCACACCACACTGGTGTACAATTTAACCGATTCTACCCAGCTTCTATCCGACGGATGAAACCAGAAATTAAATATTGGCAAAGACTGAAGTTCGTTTCTAACCGGTTTCTGCCCGATCCCTACATGGTGCTCGACACTGATGTACACTTTAACCGATCCTACTTGGTTCCTAAAAAGACAAATGGAATTAGAAATTAAACACTGTCAAAGACATTCGTTTCTAACTGATTCCTATCCTATTCTTGCGTGGCACACGACACTGGTGTACAATATAACCGGTGTTACCCAGCTTTTATCTGACGAATGGAACCAGTAATTAAGTATTGGCAAAGACCAAAGTTCGTTTCTTACCGATTTCTGCCTGATGTCTACATGGTGTTCGACACTGATGTACAATCTAACCTGTCCTCCTTGGCCTATAGAAAGACAAATTGAATTAGAAATTAAGTACTGGCAAAGTCCGACTTCGTTTCTAACTTATTCCAAACCTATTCCTGCATATCACTCGATACTCGTGTACAATTTAGCCGGTTTTACGCGGTTTCCATACGGAATATTGAGCCAATAATTAAAAATTGCCAAAGAACAAAGTTCGTCTCTATCCGGTTCTCACCCGATTCTTACATGGAACTCGAAACTATCGTTCGTTACTATCCAATTCCTACCCAATTCCTATATCGTCATCTGCCACTTTTTAATATTTAAGAGTTCCTTAGTCCTCGTGCTATATTCACTTAATATGAATTTCTTGGAATGCATCATTTCCTTCGTTCCCCTTCAATTCTCGCATGCTCCTGCGAGAGTCAGTTTTCAATAGATCTCTTGTCCGATGCATACGGGATACCGCGATAGTGCTTCGGACCAATCAGGGATTGCGAAGCTTCCGTCTTGGCCGGTGCAGCTCCTTTCTCGTTCCCATCAATATCCTCATGGCCTGGGACCCAGATCCGCTAAAAACCAGTTTTCACCGGTCACCTCAAGAAGATATTCAAGGAAACTCTAGAATAGTCTGGATGAATACTCTTCGCATGCAAGGGCATTAAGCGCAGCTTGACTGTGAGAACAGATGCAAGTGTGCTGGCCTTTATATACCCGCTTACGAATATCATCCAGACGAGTCCTATTTGCTCTTATTTCGGCCTGGAATACTGCAGGTAATGTGGCCGGTGCTATTGATATTTCAGCCCTGGGATTCTTTCCAAAGATTCCAGACCCTGTTTGCACGGATTCTTCAGAACCGACTGTGTACCAAACGAGGCATCCTGGCTCAAATAAATCCTCCTTTCTTCGTTCATCATGCCATTCTTCCCTCTTAGGGCAAATGACCTTGAAGGGTTTCAGGAATGACAGTTTCCTTAAGATAATATCAGCCTGCTTGGCGAGAATAGTATCCTCGCATAGCATGCGTTTACTAATATCGTGTAAGTCTATGATCTCAGCATTTCTAAGGATCTCTCCCATCAAAAGTCTATAGTCCTACGCCGTTGCAATCTTTCTTACGGAAAAGTGCAGCGGCAGGATGTCCAGAATGACCTCAAAAGCTGCTGCTGGTGTTGTTCTCATAGCACCTGCGATCGCCAGGCAGAAAACCCTTAGAAGGCTTTTTAGTTGTTTTATAGTATTGATTAGTTTATTACTCGGTAACCAGATAGTTGAAGCATATGTTGTAATTGGTCTGATTATTGTTGTGTAGTATAACCAGTAAGTAATCTTGGATCTAAGGCCCGAAGTTTTCCCTATTGCGCCTCTGCAGGCTCAGAAAGCCATCTTAGCTTTCTTTACTACAGCGTCAGCATGGAGATCTCAGCTTAATTCAGGGTAGAATATAACGCCCAAATATTTCGCTGACTTTAAAAATTCTGCTTCCCTACTGTAGAAGTTGGGTTTTTTAAGATCTGGAAGTTTTCTTCTTCTGATAAAAACCATTAATTCCGTTTCATCCGAGTTTGCGGATATAAAACGGTTTCTGCACCATTGATATACTATGTTGAATGCATGTTATATAAGTTTCACTAATGTGCCCTTATCTTTTCCTATAACTAAAATCACCATGTCATCTGCATAGCCCTAAGTGAAAGAGCCTTATTCACACAAAACTTCAATAAGGTCATCAATGACAAGCGCTCACTGGGTAGATGAAAAGACATCCCCTTGCATGCACCCTCTTGAGACTTTTGCCTTCACTTCATTGCCATGTAGTGAAGTATGCGCCGTCCTACCTCTCTACATGGAGCGTATCCACCTATTTATGGTGTCAATAACTCCGTGTGTTTAAGCAGAATCGTATATAGACTCAATTGCAGTGTTACTAAAAGCTTAACTACACATCTAAATTAAGACTGAGTGATAATGCAACATGAAGAGGTCAGTTGTCTTCATAAGCTTTAATCATAGCCCTTTGCAAGATATCAACAGCACATCCTAATTGATCAACAGACCCAATTCTGCATGGCACAGTATCTAACAAGCAGCTGAGATTCTTCCTCTAAGTATCCCAGTCAGTTGATTCAGGTTTCCTACACCTCTGAGCCTCAGGTCAATCAGCTGTCGAGGAGAAGCATATCTGCTTATGATCCGATAAGGACATAGCTTGTGATACACCCCTGTAGTTAATGCCCTTACTGTTTACAAGTCAAATGATGTGCGTTGGCATCACATCCAGTGAGTAGCGGCCAACCTTTTTTATAGCAATAATCCACCAATCTTATTCACTCCTTACATGGTGGTGGGTCATGGGAGTCAAATGGTAGATATGCAGAACATACCACTATAGGGTGACGTATGTCTTCTATATGGTGATCATTCCTTATTGCTACCAAGTCCCTGAAGCAAAACCTCGCTAAGCCAATAAACTTAATATCTCTTCTGACATCAAGTGCTGCCTAGGTACTTGAGTGGATCCATTATAGATGACTGAACCGCTCTTCTGACTTATGCTTCTTACTTTCGCCTTGTAGTTCCAAGGTTCCTGTATTAGAGCGGAAGCTGTTTGTCCCACAATTAGACACCTGCTTAGGATAGCTGACGCCGCTTTAGCGTGGTGGAGATTAATCTGGACAAAATCCCAATTGGAGCAGAGTCACTTGGTGTCCATTTCATTTGCTAGCTTTCTCCCCCACTTCCTCCATAGATAACTCCTGGTCTTTGGCTTCCGGTTTGTTCTTTGTTTTTGTAAGGATGTTAGAGCTTACCATCTTCAATCCATAATGCGGCCTGCAGTGGATCTTCTCAAGAGCCTTCAGCGTAAGGTTTTGGACCGCTATCCCTCTAAGAGCTGTCGCTGGTTCGACGAACACGCCTAGAATCCATGCGATCAGCTACACTGTCGCTGAAGAGTTCCTTACTATTGATCACCGTGATCTTAGCTCCCACCCAAGGAAGTAACTCGCAAACAGCTTCTGTGAGCCACGTTCTGGACACTTAGTCCGAACAAGTGACGATGAATACATCGTTTTTGAGTCGGCAATCTTTCAATCCAGGGATGACCTCTCCTGGTTGCAATCTGTCGATTTTATTTTCCAGCGCATTCTCAATCGCTTGAGCCTGATCACCGTCGAGTTTGGTTTCGAGGAAACCCTCGGCGACGATAGCCATTATTAGGTGACTGTAAAGAGTCTGGTTGTACGAGTCCGTTGGGTCTTTGAGTGGCACCTTCTTTTACTCCCTGACATTTCACGGTGTACTGTTATCGGTATGGGGTCTTTTTGTAGCCCCCTTCGTTTGCGAGGCCTTTGCGCCCGATTGGTCTTCGAATTGGCATCTTAACCTCTTCTTTGTAGGGCTCAACATTCTAATTCATCGTGGATTAGCTGTCTGGTTTGGCCCTACGACATCAGCTTCACGCGTAGGTTCACTTAAGTCCTTACCTCTCGCATCGCCAGTAGAGTTACTTCCAACGAGTCCACCACTTACGAGTTCCGAAGTATGACTTTTGTCTCCTTCGGTAGTTTCAATCTTCTCGGGAGGAGTTGTGTTTCTAGGAGGGGTCATTGACGACTTTCGCCCGCCGTTTTTGTTTTGGTTCTTAACATAACTGATTTTTTTCCCGCGATAAGCTAGCGAAATATACGGTCAACCCCTGCAGAGCCACGTCTGTAGAGGTAAAGCACTATTATTTCGGAAGGTTGCCTGTTACTTGAGAGACACCGTCTTAGATGCCATTCCCTGGTACAAATTCATCCACCGACACGTAGGTTAACATCTTGAATTAGGGGTTTTTCCTTCGGGACCATCCCTGGACCCTCATCCGCGATTGTTTATGTAGTTCTGTATCCGTATTCAGCAGAAACCTTCGGTACAGGGACCCTTCAACCACCGGCCGAGGTCCAAATGTCAATCTTCAAAATGGCGGATATGATATGGCGGACAAAATTTGTAAAACAAAACCGATATGACTGATAATTTATGTACGGGGGTTTTAGGGTCGTTGATTTCGAATATGAAGTATAAAGTTAAAGATTCAAACTTGAGGATCCAATACAGAACAAAGTGCTCAGTTTCATGAAAACATGTCTCTTAAGCAAAGTCTCGTTTTCGAAGCAAATCGAAAAATTTCATGAATAAGATCAGTTTTTTTCATCTGAGGTGTAAGCTACTAGCATAAAATCAAAAGTAAGCAAAACGGTTTAGCAAAGAAAATTCAACTACATTTTTCTCAGTAGCAGGGAGTTCTAGGCTAATTTTAAGTCCAGGTTTGGATTCGGCATGAAAACATTCATTGAATAATATATGAAGCAGGTTATATATAATATCTGAGCGCATAGTATTCAATAATTTAAATTTTCGTCAAAAAATGTCAACTTTAACCTAGATTCCAAGGTCAAAAGTATTTTTTCGTAGCTTTTCCGAATTTTTCCTCCATTTTGTGGATACACTATTTGTACTACTAGTTCCTGAAAATTCTCTAGCTCAACTCGTGTTTGCCTCGGTTTATTATTAACTCTTCTTCTCTTCCATCCTTGACCTTGGTTTATTTTTGAAACTATGAGGTAGTGATCCGTTCCACAATTAGAACCTCTCATCACCCTTGTATCTCTTGCTAGCCCTCTCAGTCTCTCTTCCGCTACGACAAAGATATTCATAACTTTACTTAAGCGAATAAAAATATTTTTCCCCGAGTATAATTCGGTTGGTTAACATCCGCGCCAAAGTTCAGCCCTCTAGCACAAATATTATGGGAGCTAAGAGTGATGATCGACGAACGGGCAGACAGACAACCGACCGTCATTATGAGGGTTTCCGGTGTAACCTTATAATCTTTAAAAAGTCAACGATAACGAAATTGAACTAAATATAAATGATAGGACTCGGGCAGATATTGACAGAGAACCGACGGAACTTTTAGGTATACACCCGAACCCACTTGGGAGAGGTGGGGTGTGATACAATTGTTTCTATCCAAATCGGACTCGGTGCGGCCCTGCGGGAAAGGGTTGCCGTACTATGTCCGAGATGGTTCGGAACCCTTCGAGGGGGTCCCAACGTCACGAGCGACAGAACGTCCCGTCGTCAGTCTTGACTAGTCGTTCGCCCGTGTTTAGTGCTCTCGCTCTTCATTCTATTTTCGCCACCACTTTCTGGAGGAGGATCCTCAGAAATCACCAAGCGTTTTTCCATTTTGTTTATTGTAAATAATTTCTGAATTCCAGCCTTCGAGAAGAGGTAGATTATATGAAGTGAATTTACAGAATATGTATTTCATAAGAGTCAACAGTTTTATATTTTTATTGATTAGATTATTATAATAACAATTGGAACTATTTATTGGTAATGGTCTTTATTGATATAAAAATGAAAACCTTATTCTGCTCATGCTGAGAATGTAGAGGAAAAAAATGCCTCTCATATATATATATATATCCTATCCGAGGAAATATAAAAAAATTGCTAAAGCAATCAAAGTGGTTGGCACCACGGAATCTTCAAACAACTCAATGACACAGGTGATGATGTTATAATTTCCTAATGAAACCACTATCGAAGGGAAACCTATCTCAACTTACTTCGAGAGGCGGTAGAAATTCTTGCTCATCCTCTATATAGAAAAGTCCAAGAATTCCTGCAGTAATCAATGTGGTTGGCACCACGGATAATAATTTTGAAAAGTCAATTACCCTAAGTATGATGCTCTACCTTTCCTATAAAATCACCCTCAGAGTGACACGGATCTGAATTTCCTATCTAAATTTTCTACATTTAAACTCCGCGAAACGTTAGTCATTGCATTCATGTAATTGAAAAATTAGTGAGGCCAACCACTTTGATGATTTGAAAAGTTTTGCGGTAAAGCTATCTACCACATTGATTACTGCAGAAATTGTTCGATCCTTCTAGGTATGGCATGAGTAAAAACTTGTAGCAAAGCTCAAAGTAAATTCAGATCGATGTCACTCAGAGGGTGGTTTCGTAAAGATATTACAGCATCATTCCTTGGGACATTGATTTGTTCAAAAAATTCGTAGTGCCAACCACGCTGTTTACTATAGAAGTTCTTCGATCTTTCTAAGTAGTGGATGAGCAGAAATTTCTCAGACCCCGGAAACTGCATTCGAATCGGTATCACTCTGAGGGTGCTTTCCTCAAGACATTATAGAATCATTCCTAGACTCAAAGAGTTGATCAAAAGAATGCGTGGTGCCAACCGCTTGGATTTATACAAAAAATCTTTGAACTTTTCAAGCAGAGCATGAACAAAAATTTCTAGCACCCCTAAAACTAAATTTAGATCGATGTTACAGTGAGGGAAGGTTTATGAGGATGTTTCAATATCATCCCTTGGCTCATTCAGTCATTTGAAATGTCCGTGGTGTCAACCACATTAATTACTATAGACATTTTTCAATCTTTCTGGGTAGGGAATGATCAAGAACCTCTAGCAGAGCTAAAAGTAAATTCACATCGGTGTCACTCCGTGAGCGATTTCATAAGGATATGATACTATCATCCCTTTGGTTATTGAGTTGCTCGAAAAATCCGTAGGGTCAAACACTTGGGCTACTGCAAAAATTCTTTCATCATTCTAAGTAGGACATGATAAAAAATCACTAGCACCCCTCAAAGTAAATTCAGAACGGCTTACCCCGAAGGTGACTTCCTGGGGATGATGGAACATCATCACTTGTATCATCCAGTTGATAAAGAAATCTTAGTCTCCAAGCACATTAATTCATGCAGAAATTCTCCAATCTTTCTAAGTAGGGCTTGAGCAAAAATTTCTAACACCCTTATGAGTAAATTCAGATCGTTGTCAGTACAATGGTGGTTTTCTGAGGATATTACACCATTATCCCTTTAGTCATAAAGTTATTAAAAAAATCCTAGTGTCCAAACACATTGAATAATGTAAAAATTCTTCGATCTTTCTATGTAGGGCTTGAAAAAAAATTTCTAGTTCCCCTTCAAATTAAATTCAGATCTGTGTCACTCCGAATGTGAGTTCATATGGAAGTTCTAACATCATCCCCAGGCTCATTGAGTTGTTCAGAAAATCCGTGGTGTCAACTACATTGATTACTGCAGAAATTGTTCGATCTTTCTGAGTAGGGGATAAGAAAAAACTTTTCGTCCCCGCAAACTAAATTCAGGTCGCTGTCACTCCGAGTGTGGTTTCCTGGGGACATTATAGCATCATACCTTGGCTCAATGAGTTGTTCAAGAAATCCGTAGTGCCAACCACTTGGGCTACTGCTTGAATCATTAATCATTTTAAGTAGGGCAGGATCAAAAATTACTAGTACCCCTCGAAGTCAATTCAGATTAGCGTCAGTGCGAGTGTGGCTTCCTAGAAATATAAGATCATCATCCGTCTTGTCATTATGTCATTTGAAAAATCCTGGTGTCCAAGCACATTGATTAATGCAGAAATTCATCGATCTTTTTAAGTAGGGCATGAACAAAAATTTCTAGCACCCCTCAAAATGAATTCAGATCGGTGTCACTATGAGAATGCTTTTCTGGAAATTTTAGAACCTCATGCTCAAGATCGTCGCGTTGCTCAAAAAATTTGTGGTGCGAACCACGATGATTACTGCAGAAATTCTTCGTAAATCCTGCCGATAGACCGAAAATTACCTTTTCATTCTTAAATGAACATTACGAATATATTCGTAAACCCATGAGTTTGAAAAATTCCCCGGCAACCTTTCAACGATTAATGGATCAGGTACTTTTAGAACTACAAGGAATTGAATTATTTGTCTATCTAGACGATATAGTAGTTCATGCCGAAACCCCAGAAGAACACGGGAAAAAGGTAAAATGCCTCCTAAATAGATTGAACGAAGCAAATATATCAATTCAACCTGAAAAGAGTGAGTTCTTATTTAAAGAAATTGCTTACCTAGGCCATATGATCAGCAGTGAAGGAGTGAAATCCGATCCACAGAAAATTAAAGCCGTGCAAAAATTTCCTACCCCCAAGAATCCGAAAAATATAAAACAATTTCTAGGTCTGGCCGGATATTATAGAAGATTTGTTATAGATTTCGCAGCAAAAACAAACCCTTCAACCAATTTTCTAAAGAAAAGAGTACCTTTTATTTGGGGAATTTGTGGATTTTCAAAACCATTCACTATAACTACCGACGCTTCGGGTTACTCAGTGGGCGCTGTATTTAGTCAAGAAAGGGAAGGCATAGATCTTCCTATATCCTACTTTTCTCGTGTATTAAACAGTGCTGAATGTAATTATTTAACAACGGAGAAAGAATGTCTTGCAGTCTTATACGCAGTTCATCAATATCGACGCTACATCTACGGAAAAGAGTTTACTCTAGTTAGCGATCATGAACCATTAAAATGAATCGATTCCGTCAAAAACCCGGGACAAAGATTGATTCGTTGGCGATTAAAATTGAGGGATTACTAAGACAATGTTAAATACAAGCCTGGTAAACTAAATACTAATGCCGACGCACTTTCTAGATATCCAATTATAGGAAGTTCCTCGGAGGATAGTTCGGAAGAAAATAAAAAGAAAACTGTCAGATTACTGCCGGTGCAAAGACGGCAATCAAAAGGAGATACTGAAAAACAAGCTAAGCCCTTAACGAGATACAGATTCGGGAGATGATGCCAACGAAACTGATAGTCCAGTTCCTCCTATACTTAGGAAAAATCGAAGGGTCCTACCTAGATCAGATATACCTCTAGCAGCCTTTCCCTTACGCGAAAAACCCAAAAGCGCTCCACCCGAAGCCACTGAACATTTTCAGGATTTTATTGAAGAAGAAATCGCCGAAGAAGGACAAGAACAAGTCAGATCAGTAGCAGAAACACAATTGGAAGCTATCATAACCCTGAGTCCTCCACAAAGCGATAGTGATGACAGTTCAGTAGAGGAGGAGAAGGATAAACAACAAATTGAAGAAGGAGATAAAATGAATAATTGAAAATTGACTAGAGAAGAATTAAAAAATTCATTCTCACAATTTGATGAATTTTTGGAAACCCATAAAGAATGGGAAAAAGAAGAAGAAGAACCGGAAGAAAATGAGAAAACTTATAGAGACATTACAGCCGTATCAGCAGGAGAAAACGATCCAGAAGTCCATCACGCAATTGAGGAACTTGAACCAGAGAGCGAAACGGAATTCGATCAAAGAATAAATTCATTAATAAGCTTGGATGAGAAGAAATTAAGGGGGCTCGAAACTCAAAAAGTTAGAAATGAAGACGCTAGTGCAGAAAATAATATTGCAAATGTGCCAGCACAAGTAGTATTACCTGATGTCGGACAACGCCACAACGTAACCTTTGCACCTCCGCTAAAAATGTCTGTTACTCCAGATGTACTAGCAAAATTCTGTCCATCAACTTGTGGATTACCACAGGCCTTATCTATACCATTTCACCAACCAATGAAAATAATGAAAAATTCAGAAACCCCAAAAAGTCCCACAACATCAGACAAAAATTACAAGCCCCGATTGATAGAAGTCAGTCAACCAGCAACAAGTAGAATTGCGGATACCGAGCCGGCAGTAGTAACACCAGAGACTGACCGCACCGATACAATTATCACTAGTGTGCAACCTACTGTACCTGACGTGTACACGCAAGTTTTTGAAGGCAACACACCCTCAAAGATACAAAGTGTAGGGAAAATCTAACGTACTTACGAGGGAATTATGTACGCTTTCTCTCAGAAGATTGTAAATTCACCACTTCCATAGCGCGACTGTTGATAGACATAAAAGCCATTGACCCGATAGAAATTAAAAAACAGCATCCTAAATTAGGTCAAGTCCTAATAACTCCTCGAGGCCGTTATAAGATCCATATCATAATTGTTAAGCAAAATCACTTTGAAAAATTAAACAAGGAAAATTTAAAAATTGGACTACATAATTTATGCGCAGCCCTAGAGAGGGAAAATGTGAAATCTTTCAGAATCTCAATTCATGGAGATTCAATTAAAAATTTACCAAAAATTTCTATTCTGGACACTTTAAAAGAAATATTCGAAGATAGCAATATTGAAGTCATGATATGCTATGAGAATGTGTGCGTGCCCCCTGAAGAAGATCGCAATTAGATAATAATTGAAAATCATGAAAGCAAAATAGGAGGGCATAAAGGAGTTAATAAAACTTATGGAAGAATACGTGAAAATGTAGACAACTCCCAATGGAAATCGACAAATCCTTACTACGCAAGAAAATTGATCAAAATATTGTAATGCTGTTGCAATACCAGGCATAACAGCAACAACAATAGCACATACGCTAGCCAAAAATTTAATTTCACAATACAGCGCATCAAAAGCGATACTAACTGACTGAGAAAGCGCGTTTATAGGTAACCTTCTAATAAAATTATCAAAAATTTTTGGAATTAATCAAATAACTACTTCGGGATACAGAACTCAATCAAATGGAGCATTAAAAAGAAGTCACACAGTACTAGTCGATTACATCCGATCCTACGCTGACTATTACAATGATTGGGATAGGCTACTACCCTTTGCCATGTTCTGTTTGAAGCAACAAAATTTACCCTGTTTGAGATAGTATTCGGAAAAATAGCACGAACTCCTAGTTCGCTTCCTTCTTATGAAAAGTTAGAAACCTAGAAAGCCACGGGCCCTACACAATCGTTAATTTATTAGATAAACACACAGACATATTAGAAACATCAGACGGAAAGCGTTTCCAAAAACACGTAGACAAATTAAAGGTTGCTCATAAGTAACCCCCGTAAAATTCAATCTATAACATAGTATTTCCTTTACAGGATGGCCGATTCGACCATATTAACCAAGCTCCCAAAGGGACAAATATACCCGTCAGTAACCAAACCAAAAGGTGATATAGACGCGTTAGAATTCCCAAAAGGACAATTGAAGGAGCTGACAGCAGAGTATGATTTGACAAAACCCAATTACAGCATACACAGAGTGGAGGGACATCAGCATGCCCGGTGATTCATAGCCAAGTGTGTCGTAGAAGACACAAAACGCGGAAACTTATTCATGACGACTAGTGAACGTGAAAAGAAAGTTAAATAAGCAGTCGCGGACAATTGTCAGGGATGGTCCCGCTATAAAACCCCCAAGCTAAGGCGTGAACAACCGTGCCGA
>JAUMHM010093410.1:0-25757 GCA_032362435.1 Melikaiella ostensackeni
GTACCGAAATTAATGAAATGACATAAATTTCTTTTATAAATAATAATAACAAATCAATTTCAACAATAAACAATAATTATATTTAACAATTGTTATTAAAAATAATGAACAAATGTTAACAATTGATCAATGTTAATAATAATAAAAATGAAAAAAAATTCATTTAGAATGATGTTGACACTGGAATTAATCTTTAATCAATTTATAATTTTTATAGTAATTATATTAGACATTTCGGTTACGGATAGGTACCGAAATTAATGAAATGAAATACTTTTCATTTATAAACAATAATAATGAAAACAATTTAAACAATAAACAGTAATAATTATAAACAATTGTTATCAAAAATAATTAGCAATTTCCAACGATCTATCAATTTTAATAATAGGTAAATTAAGAAAATTAGAGAATTTAGTTACAGGCTCCGATAGCGGATAGGAATCAGAACTTATCTTTTTCCTTCTTCTTTTATCCACCTCTCTCTCTCTGCCAGCACAGTAGGACCACAAATGCAACACAACACAACGCCACTGCAGAGTTGTTCCAATCATTATAACACTTTATAAAAACATAAGCCCCACACAAATTTAAACTATTCAAATAAAAACTTTTTCCTTTCCATCTAACCCATCCAAAATAATTTCGATCGAAAATGAATTCGATCTGAAACCGTGGAGAGAAATAGCAAAATGCAAGGAGTCTAGAGACTCTAGAGGGTTTCACTTTTTTTTTGATAATACGAAGCCACGGAAATTTTTCTAGAGAGAAGCGACTAACGGAACAGTTTCTATTGTCAATATAGCAACACGTGTTTACAGAGATTCCCCCCGCATGCTACCCTTACCCATGTTTGGTAATCGGTTGACAAATTCTTGAAAATTGTATTCTTAGAATAACCTTCAAGAGTCATTCGTTAAGTAATTTCATGTTTTATTAATTTCGTTTAATCGAAGCCTTGAAGCACTCTCGATTTATGGGCGGCGGATTGACTTTAAATACTCTAACTCAACATCCGTTCTTTAGTAATGTGTGACCCATTATTCCTTAAAGGCTTCAAAAAATTATAAATTATGCAGTATAAAAAGTGTTAATAAATCATTAGCAGTCTGTTGGGAAAAATCCCAATCCATCTGCAGAGGAAGCTTCCTGTTGTGCATTTTATGCTCCCAGCTGATTGTAGCTTAGACTATCGGGAAGTTTGTGACACAACACAATGCATGCATCGTCCATGACTGTGTCAAGAATGTTTACATAAAGAACCCCATCATCCCCTCCACCACAGTAGGACCATTGAGTCCACTCGGTGATGAGTGCCGTTATTAAAATTGTGTTGAGGTTATTTTAGTTCACGTTTAACGTGTCGAAAAGTCTAGAAAAATGCATAACAAAATTTCCGTGTTATTATAGTGAATGGCTCTATTTACTAAAACAGTAAAAAAATGTAAAGCCGAAAAATTTTAGAATTAATCTTTTAAAACTAAGTGATAATCATTTCAATTTAGAAACATTCAATATCGATAAATTTCTCAACTTAAGAACTTAATGTTACAAAAATTCTTCAAATTTGAAGTTCAGAAAAGTGACATTGCATTTGAAACATATCCGTTCCAATAACAAACTCAGAAGAATAAAGGTTTTTAAAAATTATTGTTTAATTTTGATCAATTGCAAAGCGGTCAAAATTAAATAATCTCAAATTGTAAAAGCTGAAAATTGAAACATTTTATTCTGAAAGAGTCCGTATCAAAAGTTCAATTGAAAATTGTACAATATCATATGAAAGAATTATGAACGGAATACTTTCAAATTGTAACCAAAGAAGGTGAAGAATTTAAATAATAGATTTCTGAAAATAAAAAAACTGAACAATTTTGAATTCGGTTCTAATCTCGTTATACTACCGAGGATCAAGAAACTTATATGGTACGGGTATGTAAGGGATGTGTAGGAGACGGGATAGGTCCTAGATCAATCTAAAAGACACGTGTTACCTATTTAAACGGCACACACATTCTACAACACGGCTCCGACACGGGTCGCTGATTATTCTCCCTAGTAATCACCTCAGGTGAAGAGATTCACAGAGCCAGTATACATCACGACTCACACATATACACTGAAACTGCCTGACAAATCCATACAAAGATCCATACCCTTTAACCCGACTACATCCACTAAGCAAAGCTCTTTGTGAGGACCCATGAGTATCTAGAATCTTTCGTTCCAGGCGTCACTGTTCTTTATGTAAACGATTTTCCTCCTCCCATCCTTATCGTTGCATATATCTTCCGCTTCCTTCACATCCATACGTCTTCTCATGCAAGCTCTTGTGTTTCTACGACTTTATATATTTCTTCGCTTTGGAGTCTTATTTACACATTTAAATTTCTTCCACTCTTGTCAATCAATATTTCTGCTGCACCACATTCTTTCAGAACCTTCTCATTACTGACATTGTCCATTAGCGTCTTACCGCATATATTCCGCAAGAATTGCATTCCAACCGTGTTTACTTTACTCTTATCATTTTCATGTTGTCAAAATAAACAAATTTAGTAGTGATTATGTTGCTATATTCCTAATATTGAAAAAAAATGTCAAAAGCAAAAAATTAAAAACTTCAATCATTCTTAGAGATGAAAATTTTTGTATGGTGATAGCTGTAGAAATTCTATTGAATTACACCAACTGAATATCACCCCGTGCTTGAAAAATTTCGGGTTACAGAGCCTGGTACTACTGCCAATACTGTGATAAAATTTCAAAATTTTGAATTTTTTAAATTCATTTGTTATCATTCTCACTATATTTAATGGATGAATCTCAACCTTTCTTGTTAAAAAAGTATAAATTTCATTAAAATTTACGAATAGATTTTTTTTACTAATCTAATCAAAATTGCAAAAACATCTACATCTTAAATATCCTTTAAGAAAAATATATAATTGAAAGAAAATAATTACTTTCGTCTGATCCGGCTGTAAACTTAATAAGTAATGTGCATTATTTAGAAGTACAATCCCTCCACACACGGACATTTTCTAAAGACCTCATTTTCGGACTCCTGAGGTCGAAATATGTCAAGATTTGTCAAGAAATGAGTTTTAAAATTTTTCATCGTTTCAAAGCTTCTTCTATGAGGAATCAAAATATTTGAAAGTGAAATATTGCTTTTTATTTAATGATAAAAGAACTTTTCGGCATCCGAATTGAATGAAAATGTTTTCTGTTATTCCTAAATTTATGTCTGTGTCTGTGTACAAAGAATATTTGGCTAAAATGATTGTCCTTGTCATCGGTGCTCTCGGAGGTGTGAAAACATAATTGGTTCGTAACCTCAAAGCAACACCCGCGTGCCAGAAAAATTCCAAAGCATTCACGAGATGGATGCAAAAAGCTGTCATTCTTGGGTCGCTCCGTGTCCTTGGGACTCACGAGGGTTTCGCCGGCCCTTTGTCGTAATTCCTTAACTAAAACTAAAGCTAAAACTTTTTTAATTTCTTGAAATCTTGTGAAATTCCTTGAACCTCCATAAAATCCCTGAAAAGCTTTGAAAATCTCGTTAAATTCCATAAAAACTCTGTTATTTTTTTAAATACTTTGTAGTCCTTCGAAATGCCTTAAAATGACTTGAAATCTGTTGCAATCGTTTCAACTCGTTGAAAATCTTTTAATTTTTTTAAAATCTCGTTCACTATGAAAATGATTGATGCATTGTTGTCTATTGAGTAAAAAATATAAATCTTACATTAGGGTGGCAGGGGGGGGGGTCACATAAATCTAACAAATCCTTACAATATGGGAGAAGGGGCTCTAAAATATTAAAAATCTTCCTTGCGTAATTAACGAACGTTCCCTGGCGGAGTGTAGAAATAGATCTACATCAAGAAAACAAACATAGATCAAGATATTGAATTTTGATGTTATTGTTGTCGACTAGGGAAGTGAAATAGTTTTTTGTCGATGGAATGACATTTTTTTTATCTGCTAGTCAAGACCCAGCGGAGCTAGAGAGGAAATTTGTTTTTCACAGCTAAAAATTGAAAACCAGTCTGGTTTTGACCAGTAGATCAATAAATGAATTAAGATATTTACAATTATCAACTATTTGTTCATTCTCCTTGAAATTATTTTCAATCTCCCACGATTTCAATGAAGTCGTTCAAGTATTACGTGTAAACATTTTATGGGGGAGGTGGAAGTCCTTGTGACTGCTTACTCTTTTGCAGAGGATCGGGTAAAATTTTGCGTAATATGCCCGTAAAAAACTCTTTTAGAAGATTGAAATTTTTATTTGGTTTCCTTTTTTGATAACCAGCGTTCAGCAACAAAAAAAGGGGGGGGAGCAAAAAAACTCACGAAAGTTTGGTGGAGAGAGTCTAAAAAATTCATGCATATGCTTATATGAGGGGAGAGGTAGTTCAAATTATCTGAAAAGGGCATACGTAATATTTTAACGACTCTCACTGAGAGACCACAGTGTTCGATGTTTTACAACTGCGTTTCAATTTTTCATATTAACGTGTCATTGAAACATGTTATCATATAACAAATACCTAAGTTTAGACAAAATAGATCAGACAATATCATCATTTCAGTACAATCATTTACAATACAATTTAAATATTCTCTGCGACGACTAAAAAATTTAGAAAAAAATTCCTATTCTGTAAAATCCCGTAAGAGAAAATAATCGAGAGGGTCGATTACCGAAATGATAAATTTCAAGCTAATTTCAAATTTTGGAATAATAAAATCATAGTGGCTAGCCTGACGGCGTTACGAATATGGCCATGAAAATTGCAAAAAAACAAAACAATTTTCAATGTCAAAACTTAAAAGAATCACGTTTTTAAAAAGAAAAATGTTATGTTTACAACATTTTTCTTAAATCGTATACGGGCGGGAAGGCACTTCTGTGATTCGTCACAGAAATAAATTTAGTCAAACTCCTCACCCTTTCCAACACCTCGTGGGGGCGGGGAGGCACCCCTTTGACTGGTCACACAAATAATGTTGGTCAAACCCCAACAACTTTCCAATATCTCGTGAAGGCCGGAAGGTACCCCTGTGAATGACCACAGAAATAATGTTAGTTAATCTCCTACCCTTTTCCAGCCTCTCGTGGGGGCGGGAAGGCACCCCTGTATCGGGTCACAGAAATAATATTAGTGAAACCCCTAGTTCCTTTCAACATTTTCTGGCGGGGCGAGGAGGTACCCTTGTGACTTGTCACAGAAATAATATTGGTCAAACTTCTACCCCTTTTCAACGTCTCATAGGGATGAGGAGGCAACCCTGTGACTGGTCACAGAAGTAATTTTGGTCAAATTCCTACTCCTTTCCAACGTCTCGTGGGGGCGGAAAGGCACCCATGTGACAGATTACAGAAATAATCTTGGTCAAACCCCTGCCTTTCTCCAACGTCTCATGGAAGGAGCGGGAAAGCACCCTTGCGACTGGTCACAGAAATAGTTTGAGTCAAACTCCTACCCCTTTCCTACGTCTACGCTCTACGTATTTTCATGAAAAACAATGCGCACAAATTATTTTTCTTTTTGCAAACATGATCTTTATCAGTTTTGACCTTGAAAATTTCATTTTCCGGTATTTGCATGACTGTAATCGCAATTCGCTTTTATTTCGTATTTCGCTTTTTATGAAAAACAGCCGGCAACATCGTTGGTTGCCGGCGCCGGCTGTGTAGACTCAACTTAATAAAATTTTTGGCCGTTCATGATATTACCGCATTTTAATATTTCCGATAATAGATCATTCCTAAAATAAAATTCCTAAAAGAAAATTATAAAGTATTCGACAGTGTGCAATTGTGGACACAGAGAAATTGCCGAACCTAGTAAATGAAAAAATCGTTAAGTGATGAAAAAATCGTAAATGATGAATAAAATAAAATCCTTTTATCTTATGTAAATATTTTTCATTTTTTTGATTATTTCACCATTTTTAAATTGTTTCAATTCGGGAATCTTATATAATTCGGAAATTTTCCTCTGTCGGCAATTGGACAGTGTCGAATATTTTATAGCATTGTGAATTTTATTTCGGGAATTACCTATTATTTGAAATTTTCAAATTCGGTAATATTATTAACAGTCGGGAGTTATAGAAAAAGGATTTTTTGTTTCAAAGAAATTTCTATGAATAAGAAAAAAATGGGTTTTTGCTCCAGTGACAATTTCGCTTGAACGTAAAATGATTTTCTTCATTTTGAAGTAATTTTTGGTCAAGTCAAAAAATTAAAAGAAACTTAAACTTCCTAAATTTCTAATTTTTTCAAATTCGGACACTCTAATATGATTTCGTTCCAGAAATTGAATTTTCTGAAACATATCCAAACTTTTTCCAAATTGGACTCATACAATGCCGATTGAAACAATAAATTTGCAGGATAGGGCAAAAATCATGAGTCAATAGTTGATACATCTTGAAAACCATGCTGGTAATTATTTTACTTAGAACACAAACTTTGTGTGAAGAAATACCTCCTTTTTGGATATACATGCAATGTTGAGTAACTTGGGAAAATTTTAGTTGATTAAACAACACTTTCATTCATTCAATCAACCATTAATTTAACTCGGTGAGAATAATCTACCAAGTCATTCGCTTAGCATAAGTTTGCTTAAAACGGCCAAAAAATTTTGTTGGGTTAACCGAACGTTTTGTTGACCGTACAAGAACCATATTGTATGGTTAAACCAACAAAAATTCACTGATTCAACGAAATATTTTTGTGCGTCTTACGATTGTTATTCGTTAAGCGAACTTAATGCTTTAAGAACTGAAAAGTGGAAATAATTTATTACTCTATTACGTATTGTTAGAATGCTAACATATTGTTGTTATTTCAAAACTATCAACTGTTGGTAAATATTTATAATAAGCTAGTAGAAAAAATAATTCTCTCCAAAAAATAGAACCACTTCAAAAAAAAATGTTAGTAATATTTTTTACTGAACAGTGACAATCGAGAGTTTCTGAAATATTTGTTAGACAAATATTACTATTTACATGTTTACCAACTGATTTCGTAGAAAGAATAATTTGTTTCGGTAAGAAAATACCTATTGTATTAAATATAGATGTATATGTTTTTGACTCTTATCCCTACGCATACGGTGAAACGCTCATTGTCTTGATTTGTCCATTGTTTTTTTTGTTTCGAACAAAACAAATATAAAATTTTTATAAATTTTTTATGATTTTCAATCACTTCGAAACAAATTTTTCATTGGTGTATGATTTATTGGGCTTTTGTTAAGCAATGACAAATAATGTTCTTTAGATTGCCACTCCTGACATTTTTTTTGTTTGAATAATAGATTCTACAGAATCAAACTGAAAAATCTAGCCTATTTGAAGTTGTTCTGAAGCGTGTAATGGTGAATTGTTCTAAAAAGAAATCATCAATGGGTGATTGCCAAAAAGGTCACCATTCTAGACGAGATGAAGTTTTCGAAAATCAAAAAATTCTCAAACCACTTCAAGTAAATTTCTTGAATCAATGGTAACACAAAAGAGTATGCAAACGTAAAAAGAAGATCACAAGGAATCTATTTCTTATAGATATGAAATTCACCAGATGCTAAGGGTCGCGTTACACGACATGCAACCATGATAAGACAACAAATTTCAAAAATCTTTCAAGAATATACAGATAATAAATAAAAATATTCAAAACTATTGGAAAAATGATAATTTCTACGACTTATTCCATTTCGACTTTAGTATTTCAAAATATTGTCTCTTTTTATAGTATGATGAATCAATATCGAGCGTTACCGGAGATTTCATGAAAAATATTTCGCAAAAATAATGATAATTGTTATTTGTGATCACTGTTATTTGGAATCAAAGTCGATAAATCGACTTTTTACTGTTCTGAAATTTTCGGACACTCGAAATTAACAATTTAAGCCCGCATTATGAATAGTTAGATAATTATTTTCCAGATCGGGCAAAAAAATTGTCGGACGGACTTGTAAGTGATTTTTAGAATTGTCAACTCACTTGAACTCGATACTTGATTCTTATCTTTTTTAACTCCATTTAAGTGAAAGCTGTGAATGACAAATATTTAAAAATTTGTGTTAATATTATTTACCAATTTTTCATTTTAAATCTGTAGCTTAGGATAGGTGCATGACACGACATCTGCTTACTTTTTTATTTATAATTTATTAACGAAGTAGTCTGAAATTTAGAAATTCCACTAAAAATTGTGCTTTGATATAGGTACATTACTGAGGAAGTTTCAGAAAAAAAATCATTGGAAGGAAAAGTGGAAAATGACTGGGACTTAAAGTGGTCAACTACCAGGCAGTGGTTCTTATACATACCATACATTGAACTCTTCCCAAAATAGTTTCAAGTTTCTGACAGCACAGGAAGATTAAAAATAAACAAAGTATCTAGGATCACCGTCATTATTTGTGCTATTCTCGCCGAATTTCGGTAAACCCATATACGGCCCTAAAATGAATATGTATAAAAGCGTGAGACTTTCATATTTTATGATTTTTCGAAAGATGAAAAAACATAAGGATTTGAAAATATTTGATGAAAATATTCTTTTTGAAATAATGGTTGAGTGATAAAAATATATATTATTTTCTTGATTTTATCACTGAGTGAATCATGTATCTGATATACTACAAAAGCGTGGTTTTACCTAAGCGAATATTTGACTTTAGTACTATAAAATGACTTAAAACGAAAACAGTACGCACTTGGATAATAGATTATTTCCAGTTTCTAGTCCTTGGAGGAGTTAGTTTGCTTAACAGATAACAGTCTTAAGACGCTTAGAAATGTTTCATTGAATCAATAAAAAATTTGATTAATCAACCAAAATTTTCTTGAATTACCAAAAATTGTATTTATGAGCAATAAAAAGGTTTCTTGGTTCGAACAAGTTTTGTTTTTTGAATTAAATTATTACCAGCATGGCTTTTCAAATACATCAACTTTGTTCCTACAATTTTTGCCCATTTGTGTAATGTACATTTGCGTTTCAATCGGAATCATATAATTCCAAATTGAAAGACTTCCAGACAAATTAAAACATATCAATTTCTAAACTGGAAAGTTTTATTTAACCTTAAGAGTCAAGCGTTTCTTATTCTGATACGAAAAGTTTTCCAAATTTTTATGAATTTTTTTGAAAAACTTACATTTTTGCAAATTTATTTATTTTTTATTTTTTTATGTTTATTTATTTATTTATGCTACATTCTTTATAAAATTTGCACAGTGCTCAGATCTTGATGAAACGCAAGTGAATGAGAATGCTTCAATATGTAAAAAAAATTGGAGGAGGGATTTTATTCTTTATGTAGAACTCTTCAGATCAGCTCTTGAGGTCTGTATAGAATTAAATCAGGCCATCCATATAAGAAGTTCATTTACCTGAAAATACACTAGTACTCGTCTTGGAAGGAATGCATTTTAAATTATTTTTTTGCAATAATAAAAATTTAGGACCGGCCAAACTTTCCTTAGTGCTTTTTATTTAGTTTCCAGAATTTTCAACTGGATACCACGTTCCTTGTAAACGAAAATTGGTTTTTAAAAAAATGTGAAAATGAATTTTGAGCTGGAGGTGACATGGCCTTATGTTGAGTCGGCCCATTCGAGCCGGTGTTCTGTTATTTGTCTAATATTACTCTCTGTGTAGGTTTTTCACGAGCCTTAGGAAAGATTTAATTATTTTAATTTTACGTAATCGTAGAATTGTAAAGATGGGTTAAGTATGACATGTGTCAATTTTAAAATATAAATATCAGCGAGATACTTTTACATATATTTTTTAAAATTTCTTATAGTAGCACTAGAAAACACGATCACAGTAATAATTTAGCTCACACTGCTCCCCCCTTTCCAATTATGATCATAATAATACTACATTCCAATAGTAATGATAATTTTACGTGGACGCAGCCTTTATAACATTTAAAAATATCTCTAATATAAAAACAGAAATATTATTGAATTTATTTTTATATAAAAAACGTTACCTGTAACATTCGTCTAATTCAGTAAGAGTAAATTAATATCTTTCAGATACTGACAACTTTTGTATTTATATTTTCTTAATTTTTCGAATAACAAACAATTTTTTGATATCTTGAGCGGTTCATAATTTAAAGCTTGTTTGAATGTCGACTTTCTTGATTTTGTAAACTATTAGATACTCTAATCTCGGGCCTTCCTATAAATTGAAACTTTACAAAGTGTTATCTTCTTCTAAGCGATTATACGATTTCGATTGAGAAGTTGAAATAACATATTATTAGTACTAAAATCAAACCCGAATAGAAGTATACTTTTACATCATCATCATTACAAATGATGCCCATTATTTATTAAGTTTAGAGCTGGATCGGATAAGTATGAATATTTTTCACCGATTTTATATTATTCTCAAGAACCGTTTGAGATGTGATTCTTTTCCAATTTTGATTATATTAGGGGGAAAAAATATACGTAGATTTTAATGAAGTAAATCCTTTTTCAATAAAAAAGGTTGAGGTTCTTTCATGAAATATCGTGAGAATGACAAACAATGAATTTGAAAAATTCCAAAATTCAAGAATTTTTATCCCAGTATATGTACAGATTTGTGAATTTTTGTAACGGTTGTAAGAGAAAAACTTTTTTAATTCTGAGAATATACCAATTTTGTACATAATTACTAAATTTATTTGTTCTCATGAGTGAAATCGATTGATGTATTTAACAGGCCTACATGATGAAATAGATTTATGATAAACACAGAGTTGTCAATTTTCGTGTCGTTCAAAGGACAAAAAATGATCGATTTTTCAAATACACCCATATTTTGAGTATAAAATTTATTCATGGCAATGAAATGAATCTATCAAATTATATAGAAATCTTCTATGACCTATGTTAAATTAACAATAAAGAATAGATAATAATAAGCAATAAGAAATAAGAAATAAATGAGAACTAATAAATAATAAAAAACGCAGCTGAAATCGACTTTTCCATCTCCACAGACCACAATTAAAGATACACCATATTCTAATGATCGCGCCCAAAGTACTTTGCAGCTTTTTCAAAATGCTTTTATGCAATTGGAATTTTTATTTTTCCTTTGCGCAAGGCTACCGCGAAATCTATTTCTCTAATTGCCGTAATAATTTAACTGTATAGGTGCGCGGTCTTATGTTCTCTAGCGCAATTTTTTTAGCAATTTATATAATATATTCAATAATTTGAAAATGTCTTACAATTTTTCATAACATTTTGAATTTCTCATCTTTGTACACGGTTGCAGCCAAACTTGTTCGTCAAATTGATATAAAATTCTAACTGCAGGTGTAGGGTATACAGGGTGTTCTTTTCATCTTGAGACATCGAAGTATCTCAAGAAATACGCATCCAACGAGAAAAATGTCCGTAATAAGAACTTTTTATTTTTGAGGCGGAAAAGCGACCCCGCAATAATGTACCTCACATTCCACTCCCTGGGGGCGGTAGGGGGGATAATTTCAAGGTTTAAAATGGGAACCTATATTTTTTATTGCAAATTCAGATTCTCCATTAAAAAATACGTAAGTCTTAATCGAAAACATTTTTTCGATTAGCGCAACCGAGTGTTGTTCACCGGGGGTGGGATGTGGATGCGATTCCCGCATTCCAAATCCTGTACCTGGCGCCATTCAAAAATAAATTTAAAATTCTGGGGAAATTAATTTAGAGTCTTCTTATTTTTTTTTGTTTTGTTTGGATAAAATGGAGAAATAAGAATCATTGTTTTACTTTCATTTGAAAGCGTATTCCTTGGATAGTCAACAATGTCATTTTTTGCAAATGCGCATCGCCATCTGGCACGAATCGAAAAAAATTTCGAATAAGACTTACGTAATTTTAAATGAAGAATCTGCAATAAAAAAAATAGGTTCCCATTTGACATTTTGAAGTTGCCCCCCCCCTCCCCAACCGTCTTTGGGGGGTGGGGTAAATTTTGGCGGCGTCGCTCTTCCCCCTCGAAAAAAAATATATTTCTTATTACGGACCTTTTTTTCTTTGCATGCGTATTTCTTAAGATATTTTGATATCTCAAGATAAAAAAAACATCCTGCATAAATTTCTAGTGCCACAGTGACAAATGGAAAAGTTTAATAAAAGAACGCGATTGTGTAACATTCTCAACTTCAGGAAAAAAAAACAAATCAGTATTGTGAAACTTGTAAATATAGGCTTCGCCACATTCACCGATATAACGTTTTTACAAGTAATTGCCTTGGAATGAAAAAATAAGAATTATTTACACACTTTTGATCCCTTTTAACTTACTTTGCTCATGTGATTTTTTTATGTTTCCATTATTGAAATGCTGAAGTATTACTATTTTATTATACAAACACTCAATTATCAATTTAATTAATGAAAATTCTCATTTCATCAAATTTAGAGACAGAATTTTGGAAAATGATGAAATATCAGCCCCCTGAGTAGACCAAAAAATGATGTTTTTTACAGATAACAACGAAGCGTCTAGGCAAAGCGAAAATATTTATTCGTCGCTCATCGGATATAGGTGAACCTAGATACGATTTATTAACAGAAGGTGACTAAAAATCATGGGAAGATCGAATAAATTAAACTAAAGCTTCTGCAAGATGTCAAAATTCAAACTGTGCAAAAAAATCCAAAATGACTACCAATGAAATTCTAAAGAGAAAAAAAATTGAAAATTAGCGACCATATTAGCAATATTAAGTAATTCAATTTGAAACATCAAACTTTCATACTTTTATAAGGGCTGCGGCTACTCGTCCCCAGATTCTTGATAACTAGCAAAAATTTTTCAAAATTTCGGCTAGATGTTTGTTCCGAAAAAATTGAATGGAAAGGGAAAAGGCTAAACAAGAAGGTGGACAGAAGATTAAAATTTGAATTTTTCGCAACTAACAATTTTTAGTCAGTCTTGCTGTCCCGAATGTCGTGAAGGTGAGATATTTCGTAATGGATTTCAATCATTTTTATGAAAATGACTTGATCAACTTTGATTTCACAAAAATGCACAAAAATGTACTTTGCAGATTTCTTGCATCCCGAATTTCTTTGCTGGGATTTGGATTTCTCGGAGTAACTGATAACCCAGAAAGAAGTTTCTTCGTTTGAAAAGAACTTTCTTTGAAGCCTAGCAATTTGTTGATTTAAATTAAAGAACAATTTCTTAGTCTGAATATTTCGATTCTTTATTCGTTTCAACTGAAGCATTTTTCACAATAAAACTACAATTTTATTATCATGAGCCGTACAAAAAATAAGTAACGCTTTTGCTAATTAATTGCAGTCCTCGGACTTACGACACTATTGAGACTTTTGAACACATTGTTCATAATAGAATTTTTTTACTACTATTCCGAAAATAATTAGACTAATGCTACTATTTCTCAAATTGCTCGCTAATGCAACTATCTTTTCAGTTTGCCTTTGAACATATTTTCAATCTTCTTTGCTGGTTCGCTAAAATAACATATCCGCCAACTCAAAAATCGAAATGTCAAAAGATTTCAAGATGTTAAAGATTGCAAAAGACTTCAAAGGATTTCAAAGTTTTCAAATCTTTTGAAAAAATTTGAACAAATATTACAAATTTTAAGATCAATAACAGGATTTCAAAGTATTTGAGGTTCGATATAAATGGTGCACGTGACGTTTATCAGGTGTGTGTGTGTGTGTGTGTATGTGTGTGTGAGAGAGAGAGTGTGTGATCTGGTGAAGGTTACGTAAGCTATTTACAAATTTCTCAACATTGCGTTATTATTGTTTCAATAAAGGTCAAAATGTTACATAATCGCGTTCTTTTATTGAACTTTTCCAGTGCCCAGGTTTCTCAATTTAATGAGCCCCTTTTAATTAATAGATACAGCCCTAAATAAATTAATGTATTTGAAAAAAAATTAACAGTCTTCCGCTATCAAATTAGTAATTATTTCGACTAATTTAGGTTTAGAGAGTTAACAGTTTTAGATTGTTTTAATTATCACGTAGTTCCTAAAGCCGAATTTCTTGATAGAAACTGGATTAAAAATTGAGGGTTTCAAGACGTTTTATGTAGGTACTCTGATCCTGTAGGAAAGAAGAAAATGTAGTTCAAAAAAGTCAAAGTTCGAATTTTGTTTGCGACAATGGCTGATTTCCTGAGGTGTCCGAAAAAAACAACGTATTACTTCGATCGGAGAATATTAAAAGGATTCGTCTGCCGCCTATATTCCCCTCAATCGGATAACATGAGAGAACCCGATTTTTCACAAATATAAAACTGAAAGGCGTAATTTTCAATCAAGCGAGTGCAAATAATAGAGACTTCTCAAAATAACTTCCCCGAATGCGACGTATGCATTTATGTTCAATGTTGACATCGCCCCCCCCCCTCGCTCCCCCCTAACAGCATGCCCCAAAAGCCACTTTCCAATGAGGATCAAGTATTTTGCGGTATATTGGTTATAATTATTATAATGTTGTACTTTTCTTAACAAATCATTGTTAATGGTATAATTAAAAAGGTTCATGTATTCGTTTATTAAAAATTATCATTCAAACAATTTTTCTCAGTTGAGACAATTATTTTTTCACATTTTATCGCAAGTTATCAGCATCCTCACAAGTACATAATCTAAGTAGGCAATTTAGAAATATTTTTCGACAAAATATAAAAAATTCACTTCAGAAAATTTGTTTATGAGATCTCAATGAGCAAAAAAAAGTTTAGAGCAATTAAATTTATACGTGTAAAGCAATAATGCCATTGAAATATTTTTACGACGCCTAAGTGACCTTGAAATTTATAACAATCTTGAAAAAATCGTCTTTTTCGCTATTTTCTTGAAGTAAAGGTGCCATTTTGTTTTTGATTTCACGATGAAATGAACTTTGAGTGTCTAAATAAAGTGAAAATGTTTTCCAGTATACCTAAATTTGTGTCTGTATAGGAAGGAAGTTATAAAATAAGTATATTTGGCCGAAGCGTATACTTTTGTACGTGTGTCGGGTTTAGGGACTATACATGCGGTCCTGAGTGTTTACTGACTCGTTGCTCTAAATCCGGCTAAAACTAGATTTTAAAAACCCTCGTTACTGTGAACACCAGACACGATGGTGTTTTTGAAATTTTGATTACTGTAGTGTAAATAAAGTATAGGTAGATTTTAATGAAAGACATCTTTTTTTACCAAGAAGGGTTGAGGTTAAATCTTTAAAAATCGTGAGAATGACAAAAAATGAATTTGAAAAATTCGAAATTTTGAAATTTTATCACAGTATTAGTAGTAATACCAGGCGCTGTAACCCGAAGTTTTTTAAACACTGGATGGTATTTAGTTGACATAATTCAATATAATGTTTATAGCTATCTCCATGAAAAAATTCTCATTTTCAAGAATGATTGAAGTTTTTAATTTTTTGGTTATAAAAAATTTTGTCTGAATATTAGGAATTAATTGAACTAAATCAAGTTTAATTAAATTGAATAAATCAAAACATAATGGGAGTAAAGTGAACACGGTTAGCATGCGATTTCTGCGGAATATATGCGGTAAAACCCTTATGGACAAAGTTAGTAATGAGAGGATTCTCAACGAACGTGGTGTAGCAAAAACATTGATTGACAAGAGTGGAAGAAATTTGAATGTATAAATAAGACTCTGAAGCGAAGTGATATCGTAGAAACACAAGAGCTTGCATGAGAAGATGTATGGATGTAAAGGAAGAGAAAGGTATATGCAACGATAGGGATATTTGGAGGAAAATCATTTACATAAAGAAGAGTGATGCCTGACACGAAAGATTTTGGATACTCATGGGCCCTAATGAACAGCTTTGCTTAGTGTATGTGGTTGGGTTCAAGGGTATGGATTTGTGAGTGATTGAGTTTATATGTGTGAATCGCGATGTATACTGACTCTGTGAAGCTCTTCACCTGGGGTGATTGCTGGAGAAATTGATCAGCGACCCGTGGCGAAGCCGTGTTGTGGGAAGTGTATGTCGTTTGAATGAGCAACACGCATCTTTTATACCGTTCTAAAACCTATACCTTTTCCTACACATCCCTTACTTAACCGTACTATAAGTTCCTTGATCCGCGGTAGTATAACGCGGCCAGAACCAAACGAGTTCCGCACACCCCGAGAGGAATTTGGCTCGATGTTATGATACTCTTAATATCATTTTTAGGCTTTAAAATTTGTTCTTGATCACTTTGTAACATTTCAAATTTAAGATTGTTCAGTTTTTCATTTCCAAAAATTTATTATTTAAATTCTTCAACCTCTTTGGTTACAGTTTAAAAGTACTCGGATCCCGTTTATATTTCTTTCATATAAAAGTGTACAATTTTCAATAGAACTTTTAAAACGGACTCATTAAAAAAAAATGTTTCAATTTTTAGCTTTTACCATTTGAGATTATTCAATTTGGACTGCTTTGATATTGATTGGAATTAAACTGGCAATTTAAAGAATCTTTAATCTTCTGTATTTGTTATTGGAATTGAAATGTTTCAAATGAAATTTCACTTTTCTAAACTTCAAGTTTCAATAGTTTGTGCAACTTAAAGTTCTTGAATTCAGAAATTTATCGTTATTGAATGCTTCTTAATTGAAATGAATATTATACAATTTTAAAAGATTAATTCTCAATTTTTGCAGTTTCTTAGCTTTTGATTTTTTTTACTGTTATAGTAAAGTGCTATTTACTGTAATAATTCGGATATTTATTTATACATTTCTCTAGACTTTTCGACAATTTAAATGTGAACTAAAATAACCTAAGCATTTTGTGGCACAATTACGATCACAATAAACCCCGAAATACCTGCAGAATTCCCAATAATTTTTGGGGTGGAAGTAATTTTAAAAATTGAGACAAAGCTTTGTCCTTATTGTTATTTTTCCACAGAACGATGCAAAAAAAGTTAAAATACTAATATAATTATATCAATATTGAAGCATTTTTAACGTTATTACAATCTTTCATCGTAAATACTGAACTTTAACGCTTTACTATAATTTTGGATACATGGATTTCACATAGGGTTGATCATGAAATTTGTTCTATTTCCCCCACCCCTAGAGCTGTTACGTAATTCGCAGATGTCCTTTTACGAAATCATTTGAAATTTTTTAATCTCTTGAAAATTTCTATAATCATACAAAATTCTTTGAATCTTATCAAATTTCTGAGAATCTTTCAGACTACACTACATTCTTTGAAATTTTCTGAAATTTTCAGAGTCCCAGAATTTCTGGTGACATCCATCGAAATCTTTAAAATCCCGTACAACGAAATATTCAATATATTTTGAAATCCATTTGAAAATATTTAATTCCTTAAAATCCTCTGAGAGCCCATAAAATCCCATGAAATATGTAGAAAGAAATTAATATAATATATTATATTATTTTATTATTTTTTATTTTATTTTATTTACTTTATTATTATTTATTATTTTATTATATTATTTTATTATTATTTATATATTATATATAATCAATTATTATAATTCAATAAATATTAGCAATATAATGCTCCTATGCAAATTGTGTCAAGGACATTCTGACGAATTCTTGAAGGTTATAGTATAGTACTCGAGTAAACAAGCTACAAGCCCAGCAGTTGCTACTGTCAGACAATCTTTGATCTAAAGATTTGTACCTGAAAATCTAAGATTCGGTTCGATTACGAGAGAAGATTACATTGCAAAATACATACCCGAGTTCGCTGACGAATTGTAGAATCCGCAGCCTCACATACCTGGAATGATCGCTTATGTCGACGGCACCTACAGTTACATTCCTAGGAGTAGCAACTTTCGGAGTTTGCGACAATTGTACTGTCGTCACAAGGACCGTCATTTAGTCAAGCCTGCTTTATTTGTAGCATCAGATGGTTACATACTGGACATCCATGGACCATTTCTCTCAGGCTCACGAAACAACGATGCTGCGATGCTAAACAGTGAGTTTCAAAGGGACGCTGACAGAATGAGAGAATGACAGTGAGTTTCAAAGGGAGCTGATAGAATGAGAGAATGGTTTCAAGAAGGGTCGATCTCAATAGTCGATAGTGGCTATCGAGATGCCAATACTCTGTTACAACAACTAGGAGTTACATGGAAAATGTCTGCACATCTCCAGCCTGGACAACGTGAACCCTCTACAAGGGACGCAAATGAATCACGGTCGGTAACAAAATCTAGGTGGATAGTGAAGACTAGAAATGGCCACATCAAATTCATCTTCGAGTTTTTGGGTAATACAATTCCTATCCAAGATGCGTACAACTTCGGAGACTTCCATCGCATCGCTGGTGCTATAATTATTAGATACCATCCTCACGTTGAGATGGCAGGAGCTAATGCGGTATTGGGTAGGCAGTTACTGGAGAGACCGCATAACGTAAACATTTTCCAAGCTCTAGTGGAAACGGAAAACCTGCAGGCTAGAGGTGATCAACGACGGGTTCGGCTGAATTTTCAGCACGGGCTTAACTTGCCTCGTTTGAAATTGGAGTTTCTTAGAGACTTGACAGTCGATGACTAGCAGGTCAACTTAGCTCCTTCGTACATTCAGGACAAGTTACAAATAGAGCAAGAAGAAGAATTCCAGTTCAATGTCATGAATCAGCAACATCGGGACATTATACCTGTACCTGGTATGATCAGAGTTGGAGTTTATTCACGATTTACAAATGCAGCCAGGCACCAACTTTGGATTGCTTATCTACCAACTGACGAGGACGAACTGGACTGCAATGGCGATCTAATCCACGGGTATTATTGCGCATGCAAATCAGGTGCACGAACTTTTGGCACATGTGCACCCGTGGCAAGCGTACTATGGTTCATGGGATATGCACGACATGAAAATAATTTTTGTTATTCCTCTACTCATCTTCGTCAAACTGTACAAGATGCTGCTCATAGGCCATTACAACAAAATCCGAGCGCCGTACAATAAATCAATAGCACATCTGACTAAACTCATGTAAGATCTACAGAGAAACAGATTCCTTTACATAATAGACCAGCGCGGTGCCAAACAGTCCCGTAGTTTCCGCGGTGATTCTCCCAAAGGGCATTTAACACAACCTATTAACGGTGAGGACGAAAACTTCACCATCTCATCCTGAGGGATCAAGTCTTCTTAATCGAGGGTCATATACTACGAAAATGAATAAAGTGCGACTTTTGACGCTGCAAGGACGAAAACCCGATCCTTTTATGACCCTGTGACATAAACACCTTTCATCGGGGTCAAGAACTACAAAACGACAGAGGAACAGAATTCTAGGCATAATACATCAGCATGGACAGGCCTGATTTAGGCAGTAGGATAGAGTTAAAGCAATGAAGCGTTGCGTGAAAACTATTTCTATTGCTGTAACCTTTTATATGAATTCAGTTGGAACTAGTTTCACCTAATGAAATCGCGAAAATGCGAAAGGGAATTTGTGAATTCTAGTTGTGACGTAGCTAAATTCTATGTTTCAAGGAAAAATACATCACATGCATTGTATGAACAAACTAAACAAATTTCAAAAAACTTTCCTTTAGTAATTACATTCAGTTTCCAGTGCTCATCCAATTTCATAAAGTAAAAATATATTTAAAAATATGCAATTACCGTACATTATTTTCTTAAAAATAGAGGGATAGAATTTGAAGGTATTTCATGGGATTTATGGGTCTCAGAGGATCAAAAAAAAATTTAATGAATTTTAAATAATATTAAATATTTGGTTTACAGGATTTCAAACTACTTCTATGGATTTCACCAGATTGAGGGAGCTTTAAAAATTACAATAAATTGAAGAAATACAGTGTATTTTAAAAAATTTCGAGGAATCTCATAAGATTCAAAGAATTTCGAAGGATTATAGAAAATTTGAAATAATTTCGTAACGAAGTATCCGTAAATTACGTAGCAGCCATAGGGGTGAGGGGTGGAGAAGACTTTATGATCAACCCTGTTTGAAATCTATGTATCCAAAATTATAGTATAGCGATGAAGTTTAGTATTTACAACAAAATATTGTAATAGCGTTATGAAGGCATCAATATCGGTATAATTTAGTATTTTGACTTCTTTTGCATCGTTCTGTAGAAAAATATCCATAATGACAAAGCTTTTTCTCAATTTCTGAAATTACTCCTAACCCAAAAATTATTGAACCTTTTTCAGCTTCATCTCGGTTTATTGTGATCGTAAGCGTTCCACAAATGTTCATGTCATTTAAGTTGATGTGTAGCTTGTTGAAAAGTCTAGAGAAATGTATAACTGAATTTCCGGGTTATTATAGTAAGTAGCACTATTTTTATAAGTAAATAAAAGGCGGAAAAACTGAAAAATTTTTAATCAATCTTTCAAAACTAAGTAATTATCATTTCAATTTAGTAGCGATCAATATCGATCAATTTCTCAATTTGAGAACTTAAAGTTGCAAAAATTATTAAAATTTGAAGTTCAGAAAAGTAAAATTTCATTTGAAATATTTTCATTCCAATAACAAACGCAAAGGATTAGAGATTGTATCAAATTGATTGTTTAACTTTAATCAACTACAGAGCAGTCAAAATTAAATGATCACAAATAGTAAGAGCTAAAAATTGAAAAAGAATTATTTTGAAAGAGTCCGTATCAAGAGTTTTATTAAAAATTGTACAATTTTATATGAAAGAATTATAAACGATATACTTTCTTATTGCAACCAAATTTGTTGAAGAATTTTGATAATAGATTTTTGAAAATAAAAAAACGAAACAATCTTAAATTGGAAATGTTAAAGAGTAATCAAGAACAAATTTTAAAGCCTAAAAATGATATTATTAGTATCATAACATCAAGCCAAATTCCTTTCGGGATAAACGGAACTTTTTCGGTTATAGCCTCAACATCCACATCATCATCTAGTTCAACATTCCCCAAAAACGAAAAATAAATCACGATAAAAATGTTTTTTGGAATTTTTTAATCTATGTTTTTGTTGAAATTTTTTTTTTGCTTAACTTGGTGATCGAGCCAAGAATTTTTTTTTGAAAAAAATAAAGGAGCAAATATGTAGGCCCTTGCGAGGGCCCAGCTGAGCTAAACAAAATAAAAATTCAAATAGCCCAAGCACAAGCGCCCTTTTCTATTTTGAACCATTTGATAGAATTTCAGCGCAGCATTTTCTCTGCATGTTTATTTATAAATAGGGCAGTTTTTTAAAACTCGGTCTTTCAAAGAGTATTTAAGATAACCTTTCATTATTTTTTGAGTATTTCCAAAAATATAGATTTTTATTCAAAACTTGTTGGTGCTAGGTATCAAGAAGTCGAAGAACTTTTATTGCATAGAACTGCGTGTTTCGGGTATATTTACTTTGAATATTTTGGTATCCAAGGAACGTTCATGAAACATCCTAGGATATCGTATGGATATTCAAAGGATTTAGAAATTCCCATGTTTGTGGGATATCCAGTAATTATTCAGAAAATGCCTCTAGCTTATCCACAATATATCCTTGTTTATACTTAGGATATCCCTCAATATCACAGCTCTATACGGGAATAATGTGAGAGATATGCGTATTTGCGAAGTTTTTATAGATTGAAATTTTTTTATGTATATTTTGGGATTTTTGAGGAAAAAACCAAACATATTAGGCCTTTCTCGACTGATATTTCCTTTCTGGACCAAAGATAAGCTTTTCCAAAAGGTTTTGAACGATGTTCCCTTAGATTTGGAAAAGTCATTAAATTGAACAATTACCTTTTTTTAATTTCACCTTTGAAACTTGGAGCTCACAAATTCATTTAATTGTATAAGCTAAGTCATACTTGACCATGTTTTTGCATCGCAGATGTTTTTGGTGGGGTTTAAAAAATTCTAAATGAAGTACTTCATCGAACTTCTACTCCAAAAAATCTTCCGAAAGTTTTTCTGACATGTGAAAAGATAGATTTTTCTTTTGTAAATCAATTTTGTGAGAAATGAAATATGGAATGAGGTTACGGGAACTAACCCCCTAACTTTGAGTTGGGACTTCGCGTAAAAATTTCGCTTATGCAATGTCTGCATGGAAAACTACTTAGGGATTTTTGGTGCAAATAACTAAGAAAATTGCAAAGCTGTTTGAATGGTTTCGTTAAATTTTACAGATTGATAGATTGTTCAAATGGAGGAAGGGTTTTTGCGATGGGGAAATTGAGAAAGGGGACGTTAGAAAAAAAAGTAATAGAGTATTTGTCTAATGAAATAGTAACATTTTAACATTTCAGTCATGGAATAATAAAAATATCAAAACTCAATTAGTGAAAGCTTTCTTGTCGACAGTTTTCGATATGAAATATCACGGCTAGCCTCGATTAAGTTCAACCAAAAAGTGCAAAAGAATGGATGTTCGTCAATTGTTTCATTCTCAGTTTGCATAATTGCGCTAATATTTTTTAGAACAGAACTAACATATCGCTCTACGACTACATCTGTAGAGTTAAACGACAAGGTTATTTTAAAAAATCACTTAATGGGAAATAAGAAGTAGTTTCGAGAATATTTAGAGTATCAGACATGGTTTTCCAGTTTTAGAAAGTTATGGGAATAAGTATATTTTAGATACCTTCATTTGCTGTCAAATGAAAAATTATTGCTCTGACTTTGTTGGTATTATATGAAGAATATGCTAAAATTGTGAATAAAGAGTAAAAATGTGTGACTAAATTTGAAAAAATTTCGAAAAACATTTCCAGCAAATGTTAAGACGTAGTGGCACTTTGAAACTTCTTTATCCCTTTTTCATTTTGGACAGTCCGGACGTTTGAACGCAGCCAAAGTTTTATGTTACGTTGCAGCAACTTTTCAGAATCAACTTCTTCCAAACTAAAATTGAAGTGAAATTTCACGATATTTTGAAATAATCGTAAATTTTTGGCAGCTTTATATGAAGTTTTTCCAAAATTGAATTTACACTAGTAAAAACTTTTGCGTTTAGAATTTGAAAAATCTCCTTCTCGTCACTAACTGATTTTGGAAGAGTCCATTGAAGCAGATATTTTAGGAAATAATGTGATTCAACAAGTCTTTTTGTGTGTAATTGCATATTTTGAAAATAAGGAAGAACAATCATTTGAGTTAAAAATTTAACATATCACTTCAGGATAATGCAGTTTCAAATCATTCATGTCTTCGTTTTTAGTTGTGAACCCTTGAAGTTTGAACTGATTTTTTTTTAACTTTCAAAGTAAAAATTTAGAAATTTGAATTTCTTATGTTGTCGAGTGTACAGTTTTACGATTTGTCACAGCGCTTGAAGTTGAAAATTGTAATTCATAGGACTTTTTTACTTTTTTGTAATTGTTTATCTTTGAATATCTCAGAAAAATCAATAACTCAATTAAAATCATTACCTATAATTCTGTAACTCTATAAATCTATCATTTAAATTCTATGTACTGTATTGACATTTGAATCTCATAATTTTGTATTTCAAATCATGAAATGTATATTGCACCTGATTTCAATTTCAAAATATGGATTCTAGGGAGAAACAGATTTCGCGACAAAATTAAGAAGTTTGTTTTATGCTTAGGGGAATAAGTTTTAAAAGATATCAGATACTAATTTTGTTAAATTTAAACGTTCAAGACATCCAACATATGATCGAAGGTAAGACTTCTCGCACTACTTAACAGGTAATTCAACACAAATCCAAAGAAAATATTTAAAAGAATGCCAAATTGTTGACCCTGTGAATGAAAAATAATTGCACATTTATTTCTTGTGATTCCAGTATAAATATCTTTTGAATTTCAAATGCGGTTTAATTTAAATACTTTAAAGTTTTTATTTTAAAAAAACTTGACGAACAAAAGTGCATGCAAAGGTTTCCATAAAGTATTCTTTTTTTGATAACTCCGAATAAGAACAGCGCAAAATGTTTTAATTCGAGGTATCTTTTTAAATCATTTTCTTCAAGAAATAAAATTTGTTTTGGAGTAGAATAATTTTCACTTGTTTGTTATATGGTCTTAGTATTTGATTTTTATATTTATATCTCTGTTATTTGTTAGACTCCAGAATTGGGAGAGATGAGAAGCTTTTTTATTATATTATTATTATATTATACTTTTAAATTATATTATTATATTTTTTATTACATATTATTATTTCTAATGACTAAGCGATCGTTCTTGAAGAAGTCTCGAACGACATAACGTGAAAAAATTATCGTCCAAAAGTTCAAGGGAGAATATTTGTAAGTGGATCATTCTTAAACATACGTATTATTCAAAGTGTCTCGTCGTCCTGAAATTCGGGATGAGTATTCAAATATTTTTCATTAGTTTGGCTAGTCGCCCTATACTTTTTTAGAGTTACCATCTGTTACTCCGTAGGGTTTTTGTCGCCTATTTTCTGTTTGTCTAGGAAGTTTCTTACGATGCTACAGGTGTTCAATAAACCCGCTTTTTGAGCTGCTGTCAGGACCCTACTGACTCCTAGATGTTCGACATGTTTAGTGCATCTTGTGTGCACATTGCCTGTCGCCGATATCACAATAGAATAAATAGATGCATGTTCCACATTCCTCTAAACTGTCTCTTTTTT
Organism: Melikaiella ostensackeni; assembly: GCA_032362435.1. Classification (NCBI taxonomy): domain Eukaryota; kingdom Metazoa; phylum Arthropoda; class Insecta; order Hymenoptera; family Cynipidae; genus Melikaiella; species Melikaiella ostensackeni. Next base: position 24,645 of record JAUMHM010093410.1, read on the forward strand.
TTGTCCTAGCTTAGATATTAAAACTTCTTAGAACCATATAGGTCCTATAGAATCGTTCCAAATCTTTCGTCATTTTATGAACTCCATGAAAATTTTATTGAATGACTTAGAATCATTTAAATCCTTCAAAACCCCCTGGAATTGTGCGAATCCCTTGAAAATTCCTTGTACAATTTCAAAATATCCTGAAATATTTCAAATGCCTTGTAATCTTTGAGATTCTAAAAATTCCATCGAATTTTTAAAAATATCCTGAAATATTTCGAATCCTTTGAAGTTTATTAAAATCGCTTGAAATTATTTAATTTCTTCAAAATTGCTTGGGATTTTTCCAAACGCTCCACAATTTTTGAAATCCTTTGGAATCCTTTCATATTACTGAAATCTATGAAAAATTCCTAGCAATCTTTCAAAATAGCCTAGAATGTTCAAAAAGAATTCAAGAAAATTCAGATGTGGGTACAGATTCGAATTCGATAGTGTTTAACCACTGGATTGATTTATTGAAAGAAAAGTGAGTAAAGTGTTCTTTTCATTTCAAAAACTTAAGTATAGTGTCTTCAACTTGAAGAAGTCACTAAAAGTGACTTCAGTGACTGTGTGCAACCCTGGAAATCAATCAATTTTTTATGTTTCAATCAAAATGGATTCTTTTTACATTTTGTTGTACATTTGTCTCTAATGAGCCGGAAAGGAGGTAGTTGGTTGTCTTTTTTTTGATTTGTAAAAATTTTTTTTGTGTACCTTGCAAGCTTTTCTAAAAAATTTACAGATTCGTGATAGTTGCAGTCTTCTGTTAATTATACAGATATTTCTCTACGAAATTTGAGACGCGTAATTCACCAGATCATAAAAAAATAGCGAAATATAATTTATAATTTATGATTATCACAATATACTATACAAACAAAAAATATTAAGTTAAGTTCCTCTAAAAAATACATCCATTCTTACTATTTGCAGTTGAATGTATTTCTTGTTTGTAATGACAGATTCACAGTTCTGAAATTCAAAACTACTATATTAAATGGTAAATTATGTACGAGGGTCACTCAACAAGTACTTAGCCTCACCGCCCGATGGCGCTGCTATTACGAAAGAGTTTTACCATCG
>JAUMHM010093425.1:0-10287 GCA_032362435.1 Melikaiella ostensackeni
AGATGATCGAAGACATATTCCTTTACATTATATTCCAATTTCAGCGATTTCTTAAGAAAATCGCCTGAGGGAAGTACAACCTTAAATGAATTATTCTCAAATATTAATCTACTTTTATGGTAACACAACTACGAAGCATTATAAAATCAAGGATTCATTAAAATGAATTAAATAATACATTGGTAGTTTGAATTCTTTAGAAATTGATTGGTAGGGTTGTAACCAAAACTGTAGTGTAAATTGTGAAAGACGTGTCATCTGCAGTAGAGTGGTCCTTCTTTCACTTTTTTTTTTTGGAAATCGTTTGCTCCTCGTTCCGATTCTGGTGCGAGTGCCCAAAAAAAGAATGTCCTCGAAATTGTATCCAAATCAGTTAATATTTTCTCATCGCACCAGCCACATGAAGTTTCCCATAAAATTAACATGGGGGGAATTGTTCAAAAACGTTTAATTCCCATAACTTTTTCAGTTTTTATTTAAATTGATCTTCCGCATAGGAGAATAATCTCTATGTAATGCTCAAAATATCCAAATTTCAAAAAACGTGAAATTTTCAGAGTTTCTAAAATGGCGGACCCAACAATTAGGATCAAAACTGCATATTCAATAGTTATTCACTTAGAATGTTTAACAAATGTTGAAAAATCTAAAAAATTATTATAAATTGATTGGTGCACAGGAAAATTAAAAATTCTGAAAAAATTCAAGATGACGGCCAATTATATAGTCCAAAAATGGCTGGTTTTAGCGATTTTCCAATAAATATTTTCAAACCTTACAATAAAAAGATGTGTGGCTTTAGATTTTAGAAAGCACTCGATAATCTCCGAAGTCAAAAATTTCAAATGAATCTAAGATGCTGGCCAAATAAATTTTCAAAATATAGGTCATTTTTGTAATTTTTAATTAAATATTATAAAACTGGGCAAGAAAAAGGAGTTTGACTTTAGAAATCACTCTAAGATCCCAGAAGTCCAAATTTTTTGCAAATCCAAGATGGCGGATATCAAATTTTCAAAATTGTTCTATTGTTATACATTTCAACGAAATCATCAAAAGCTTCGTCAGAAATTCAACTTTATCTTAATGAATTTTGTGTTGATATTAAACATTCAAAATTTTAGAAAAACTCCAAGATGGCGACCAGAACAGTTTGCAAGAATATATCAGTTTCGACATGTTTGAATGAATTTTTTTCAACTCTCAAGAAAATTAATTTTCTCAGTTTTGTTTCAAGCTGTATTACTCTAAACAAATTTTTGAAAACGGAAAAAAAATTCAAAATTTTGGGCTTGTTGGATCATAGGCTGATTTCTAAGGTCAAACTTCTTTTTGTGAAAATGTTTTAAAATATATCATTGAAAACTATGAAAATGCGCCATTCTTGGAGTATTTAATTGGCCGCCGTCTTGGATTTTTCCAAAATTTGCAACTTCCCGTATCATCGAATGATTTCTAAAGTAAAAACTTTTTTCTGGCAAAGTTTAAAAATATTAAATTGAAAAGTGCAGAAATTAGCTACTTTTAGTCGAATAGGCGCAGCAAAAAAAAGACATATCTTTGTCAATTTCTTTTTTTCATGTTGTCCATATTCCACTTCAACTTTAGACAGATTGGATGTTTCGGGATGAATTCTTTTTAAACAGGTAATAATAGTGGGAGTGACATAGGCCCAGAAAGATTTGCGTTTGTCAATCACAGCCAACTAGAACCTCGAAAATGTTGCATCGAAAATTGATTCTTCATTAACGTTTTTGTTTATATTCCACTATAACTTTGGACAAGATCGACGTGTCGGAAAGAATTTTTCTCAGAGTACTCCTAATGATAGCTAGAATAACATAGGTACATAAAGATTTGAATCTCTCAATCACAGCCAAGTACAATCACGCAGATGCTACATCGAAAATTTAATTTTGGACCTGAGTTGGATATTTCGGTCAATTATTGAGTGACTTGCATTAAACTATTCAAAATCAATAAAAGCCCAGTAAAAAATCAATTATAGACATGAAACTCAGACATATAGTAAATCCTATATTATTTCTGAAAATAATCACGGTGGAGTTTCGAAAAGCGCAACTTTCGATGTTCATAAAATCTCATAAGTTGATGCGCTGTTTACGAATATAGCCAATACTTGCAAAAACTAGGGGTTTTGAATAAAAATTCAGAAAGTAGCATTCTAGGGGACAAGGTGATTGCGTCTTTGTTAAAGGGGTTATACTGGAAAAGTTAGGGTTGAGTAGGATCACAGCCCTATCCCCCCCCCCCTTCAAAAAATACCCAGTGACTCGTTTTTCTACCTTGAGGATTTTTCTGCGACGTAAAAGTTCGGAAATTTATCCAGCTAAATTTCATTATACGTAACTGCATTTCGACCATATAGAGCCCTTTTTATAATTAGGTGTACATATTTTGTCTACAATTTAGTATTGACTAAAAGAAAAATTGTCTAAATGAGACGTTAATCCTCACACTATAATGCAGTATATGAGAAATTAAAACGAGATTATAAATTTTTTCATTGGTTTGTTCCGATATTCCTTTCTGAAGCAACTTTGAATGAATCTCCTCAAGAAATACAACCATTTTTGATTATATTGACTTTACATTCTGAATGCTCATAAATTCTTCTCAAGAAGGAAGTAAAAAAGTGACAAATATGAACAATTAAACACAAATATTAGGAAAAACTATTTAAAGATCAGCATGCCTTTCCGCTCGAGTATTTAATTGTCTAGAACTGTTTCAAACTATTAATAGTTGTCTACAAGTATTCTACATAATTGCTTTAAATTGTCTTTTTATAACACATGCATGATTTCAGCCCTTTTTTATGCCTATTAAGCGAAACTAAACCTCTACTTTCTACTCCCTAGGGAATAAAAAGTGACGTCATGTATAAATAATGAAACATTATACATCTGTAATCTAATAATAGTTTATTCTTAGGGTGTGCAAAATTGATGCGGGTCGGGTTTTGTGCGGGTCCGGTCGGGTTCGCGGGTTGGCCCGCAGACCCGCAATCAACCCGACAACCTGAATTCAACCTGCGAACGCAAATTTTTAAAAATTCATCAAAATTTTGGAAATTTATCAAAATTTTGAAATTTTTTCGAAATTTAGACAATTTATCAAAATTTTGATAAATAAATAATATATAATAAATATAAATATCAAAATTTTCTATAAATTGTCCAAATTTTAAGAAAACTTCAAAATGTCAAAAAAATTTTCAAAATTTTGATAAGTTTCCAAAATTTTTATTAATTGTCCAAATTTCGAAAAATTTTGAAATTTTCCAAAAATTTGCAAAATTTTGATAAGTTTCCAAAATTTTGATAATTTAAAAAATTTCAAAATTTGGATAAATTTCCAAAATTTCAAAATTTTGATAAGTTTGTAAAAATTTGTGTTCGCGGGTTGAATTCAGGTTGTCGGGTTGATTGCGGGTCTGCGGGCCAACCCGCGAACCCGACCGGACCCGCACAAAACCCGACCCGCATCAATTTTGCACACCGACGGAAAAGACTAAACGGACCTTGGCTTCATTAATCGGGTTCCGACTTCCAGAGCTTGTGCGTTCTTTTGATGTAATGGTGATAACTGTTTTTATGATTTATTTGATCATGACTTTGGTATTTTATCAATACTATTTGAAAATTCTGAATGCACTATGGAATTATAAACAGCGCAAGAGAAAAACGTTGCAGTTGTTAGTTCATCAAAGATTACGAATGAAGAAGCATTATTGGAGCAAGAATATCAAATGGAATATAGACAACAAAGAAGTTTCGGATGGTTTCAGAAGTCATTATATAGTTAGTATCGGAAAATGTGGTCTATAATAAAAACAATAAAAATAGTTTATATGTCACTATGTGTGATTTCACAATGCGTAGTGCCAGAATTTTTATAGCAATATTTTATAATTCAATCCATAAAGTTTCGGAAGCCAATAATGGAAAACCATATCTCAGTTTATTCCTGGTTGTAATAGAAGGTGATTTGTAATATTTGGAACGTTAGAATCGTCAAACTAAGTGGGCCATTCTTAGAAGACGGATTTGACTCAGTGTATTTCGCAATATCCTGCTTACATCGCGAAAGGTTTTCCTCGGAATTTTGTTTGATTTAGAAATTGTGTAATCTATGTTAAATAATGATAATAATAATTTAATAATCTAGGAACCTAATATTTTTTTTTTTATAATTCAATTGAGCAAAGAGTATGATGGAGTCTGGGTGAGACGTACGAGACGGACGATGGATCATAATTTTGTATACTTCTTACAAGACGGATTCTAACTTAAGCATTACTTCTACATACCTGTATGTCCATGTGAGACGGGAAAATCAGTGAATATGTGTTACGGTTAAAAAAGTGCTAATACCCTTATACAAATATAAAATTATTATTAAATGAAAAAAATCTTCATTATGAAAATAATGTTGTGATCATGACATAGTATTAAATGTACCTGTTCGAAATATAAAGCAGCTCGTACCTTATTCACAAGATATATTAGTACAACTTGAGCAATACTGACGAGAAAATTCATAAATCTTTCTCACACTCGAGAAGAGAAATATTTAAGATTGCTTTTCAAGACAAATGAACAAAAAATGAACTCCGAGACTGTTAAACACATGTAATATCTCAAAAAAATAAGGACGTCGGTTTCAGTAGAGATTGGAGAACTCTTACCTTTGTCGTCTTTCAGATAATATTCTAACATCTCGAAATACGCAATCTATTCATAAACGCTTTGTCGGGCGATTCGGAAAAAATATTTAAGCCGCGAAACCAAATGTATTTATAAAAAAAAAAAAAAACGAAGAATCGAAAATAAACATGAAGATTCTCAAAAATAATTAGTAGAATTTCTCTAAGAAAATGCATTATCCTAATTCTTTATCTTTTTTGTTTATTTATAATCATTTTTCATTTCATAGTGTCGTTTATATATAATAAATTTATAATGAGGTATGTTTATATTTTTACTTATGCCCTTTTCTTCATACAAATCGACTACGAGAAGAATGTGATTTTTTATTTTCCGAATTAGATGCTCCCTTGCATATAACTTCTTTTTCAGGGTCCCTGCTCCTAGTTATTGCTATTTTCTAAATTTCAATTTTGACATATACTGAACTGTTTCAACATAATATAACTAAAATTCTCTGAAAATGGACTATTTATTTCAGGCTCAACTCATATTTAGTCATAATAAATACAAACCTGATTTCTACAAAGTCTTGTTGAGCCAATTTTTTTCGAACTAGATACTGTCCTGTAAGGCCATGCTCGACTTTCATCTTTCTCAAGAGAACACAGTCTGCTTCCAACTCTGCGGCAAGTGCTTGAAGCGTGGCTACCGATGCTACATATTCATCTTCCTCTAGACCATCCTCTGATCCATCTTGTGGATAAAAAGAATATGGTTTTGAATAAATATGAATTAATAAGTTTGTTGAGGCCGGGCCCAGGTACGGACCCGAACCCTCTAAATTTTCAAGGGTACGGATCCAGACCAGGACCTTTTAAATTCTTAAGGATTCGAGTCCGGACCTTGGACCCCTAAGAAATGAAAAGGCTCAGTCCGGACCCGAACCACTATGAAACCCTTTAACTTCGGGACCAATCTCAAAGGTTCCTTAAAACTGTGCAGAAAAACTAACGCAGAACATTGCACCGCAGCGTCCTGTGTAGTAGCACTCTTCTGTGCATCTTTAATTGATGTAAAAGTCTTTTGCATAATCTCAAGTTACGTAACTCAATAATTTCAATCCCTCTCCATATATATGTCCCTCCTCTTCTGTCAAAACGCATTCGTAAATTTCTCAAATATAATTAAAGAAACCTTTTATGTTGGAGCTTTTAAACTCTTTAAATTCCGGGTCCGAACCCGGATCCTTTAAGTTCTTAGGACAGGTATCATAACGTCTAAGGGCTCTTCATAGAACATATACTATACCGGCCGGAATTGTTAGTCCACCCGTTTTTCGGTGGTTGCTCAAGTTCTGTTAATATCAATTATATTAGAATTGAATTTCTTGCTCTTGAACTGTTTGAAAGCTACTAAAATTCTACGTAAAATGAGCCCAAGATGAAGTAATTTTGTTAATTTCTAAAGCAAATATGGCAAAAATAGTGAAAATTTCAATGTCTTCTTAAATTTTAAATATGACCTAAAATAATAAACAGTTTAAAATGTTCTAGGGCTCATTTTACAGGTAAATTTATATAGAATCACACCGAGCTATCGCCATTATTGTGAAATTTTCTGCGTGCATGGTACAAGATGTTGAAGCTGAAAGAAAAAAGTTCCGGAAATAAAAAACATCTCATCCGCAGGAAACTAATAATAAAAATCGCAAGAATATTCATCTTAAGTATATTTTATAGAAACTTTATAATTATATGCTTCATATATTTTAGAAAAATATTTTTCTGGGCAAAAAGAATATTAAAATTTCTGCAACTTTTTTGTTCCAACTTCAACACCTTGCACCGTTCAAGCAGAAAATTTCACAATGATGGAGATGAGTCGCAATGATTCTATATAAATTTTCCTCTAAAATGAGCACTAGAACATTGAAAACTGTTGATTCTTTCAGATTATATTCAAGATTCAAGAAAACATCGAAATTTTCACTATTTTTGCCATACCTTCTTTGAAAATTAACAAAATGACTTCATCTTGGGCTTATTTTGCATAAAATTTTGATAGCTTTCAGACAATTTAAGAGCAAGAAATTCACTTCTCATATAATTGATATTAAAGGAACTTAAGCAACCACTGAAAAACAGGTGGACTAACAATTTCGGCCGGTACTGTGACCTACCGCGGCCGTAGTTCTCATTACTCCCAATAGACCCCTAAACGCTAGCGTTTGCTATCATCGCAGTCTATTCAACATCGTTTTGAGTTACTCTCGTGGCCACCAGACCAAGACTTGGCAAAACTCCTGCATTGCGTCCCCAGATGCTTCGCCCAGTTCAGTTCACTATCCAAGATTACTCCCAAATATTTAACCAACCTCTGAGATCATACGCTTTCTCGTACTTTCACGAAAAGATGACCAAACTGGTTATGCAGAGGTCATGGAGAGCCCCGAGCTGTCACACCACGACTCCAAGATGCACAGCGCTGACTTTCTGAGGCCCATCAATACTTTCAGAGGGTTTTTTGATTAATTGAAGATTACAAAACCAATCGCGTATCCTTGAGTTATCTTATTCAGCCTACGAAGGAAGCCATCGACTAAAATATACTAATACACGGGTGACGGAATACCTTTCTGTGGACATCTCCTCGGCACTACTCCCCTCACTAGGATATCACCCCATCTGACTTCAAGACACATCTGGCGCAGCATGCCTTCCTATCCAGCTTACTAGCTTCCTGGCACGCCACACCTTGAAACCTCCCGTCAGAAGAATCCTGAAGAGGAATTGCTGAAGGCACATTCAAAATCCAAGAAGGTGACATTGTCGAGCCATACGAGTACGTAGCAGGTCTCCGGATCTTTTCACCAGAATCGCTTGAAGCCCCTTTAATTTTCCTGTTGGTAATTTGACAAAGCACAATCTCACGGTAATTCAATTAATGTTGAAAATTGTTGATTTCTGACCCCAAGAACTCGCTTTTCTTATTAAAAAATATTTTAGTCAACTGAAATGCTTCCGACATTCTTGAATATTAAGATTTTCGAGAAACCTTTCAATATTGCAATGAAAGAACAATTCGAGCTATATTCAAGAAATTATAATGCTGACTTGCGTCACTAGTCCTGTCTTCAGCAAGACTGAGTATATAACAACTGGCATGAAGTTCACTACCAAAGCTGAACTACAGATCCTTTATTGCACACACAAGAAGTCAAAACTGCTGCTGCTCGAAAACCTCATAACACCTGATGGAAATGTCCACAAAACACTAACGAAAATATGGAAAAGGCATTGAGGGACACTAAGATCTGTTGGACATTGGTCTTGCGATGGATATTGGAGAAGGCCGTTCCGGAGTGGTTGGTGGAGGGATGCACTGTGCTCCTTTCGTAGAAAGGCGATTTGTCTGATCTTGTATAAGATCTTTACAGTAATCTCAGATGATTAGATTATTTGGAAAGTTGGCTCAAAAAAATACGTAGAAGGGTGTCGGGAGAACCTGCAAATTGACGGCATTCTCCAAGACCATCGTGCTCATGGCCTGCATCAATTACCGATTTCGCTTTCGATTCAACCTCCCACAGACTAATAATCTATCTATTGAAATACTTGAAGGTGAATTCGTATACACTGCGCTGTTCAGAGACTAGTAGATCCCTCTAGAAAAGCCCACGGGTACTCCTGCAGCTAACCTCCATACCGAGAACATAAATGTACTCATGTATTTCACATCGATGACGTCAAAATTTATGCTAACAGCGCAAAGCAGCTGAAGCTTGCTTTAAAGATCGTCAAGAAGTACACGTGGAAAAATGGAATGGAATTTGTGCTAGACAAGTGCGCCAAGATTCGTCTGAAACGAGGACACTTTGCTGTTATTTCCGAGGACCCAGAGCTCGTCGTTGGTAGCGCCATTGAAGAAAAATCATAAATATAATCTTGATACTGAACATCTCACATCGACTAACTTTGATTTCTATCTGTATGATCAGTCAAATGAAAATAGTAAAAAAATTAATTAATTTAACTAACCTTCACTGATACCAATGTCAAAAATAGTTTCGCTCCTTCCATCTTGAATTCTTTCGCTGAGTTTTCTCAATAGAAGATAATACTGGCATTCAGAAGGATTAACCAGGACATTCTGCAATAAACATTTATCAATAATTTCATGCATTAAAAGATAATTAAAATAGAGGTATCGGTTAACATTGAGTTTGTTGAGATGGACCTCATGACATTGACATTTCCACATAACTCAACCTAATGAATAGAAAATAAGGTTTTACAAGGAGAATATTTTTTCCATTCTAATCAGGCAATGAAAATAGTAACATTTTAATGATTCTGGACTAAAAAGTTAAAATTCAAAACAATCGTCCCCGGAAGGCACAAAAATTGAGCTCGCCTTTAGGGAGCGTTCATATATTACGTAACGTTTTTATAATGTTTACAAACATGCAATACATATATTAATAATTAATTGAAACATTTTAATATACGCTTTTTAAATAACAAAAAGGTTCTTTAGATCTCTAGTAAAAATGCCTAACAGAACACAAGTGTTGTCTAGAAATGAACAAAACAAGATTCTTACTTAACAGTGAATGTTTTATTAAATTACTTACAGGTACTAATGAAAAATCACCTTTCGAAAACTTTTTCCCAAAACAATTGCGAACGCTTCTTTACCACATTTTATGGCGTCATTACAAAAATATCTATGTCTGTGTCTTAAAAATGTCTTTAGGATATAGTGCGATATCGCGAGGACATCTTAAAGATGCGAACGCAGATATTTCCGTAATGACGTCGTGATATGTCTTCAAGGAATCCCTGAATTTTTGAGCAACTCTTTACAATTTTTGTTTCATACAATCATTTGAATAAAAAACAAGAAGTGTCTATTTTCGCGAAATTTACAAATTAGTTTGTGACCAAAGCAGATAGGAGAGCGGAAACTAGAGAGGGAATAGGAGGAACCGGAGAGGAAGCGCAATCACTTTTTATTTATCAACCAATGTAAACCCATCAAATGGTATAGTTTCGTCAAATGATTTTTCTCAACTTTATCTTGGCCAAGGACTAAGTCAAGCGCCTGATGAACTAAAGATGTTATGAATTTAATATGATGTTCGAAATCTCTTGTCCACGATGATGTAGTGGGCACAAAATTAGGTGTATAGTGTAGTTTGGAGTTCGTCGTTTACTGCTGCTGACCTTACGCGGCAGCCGCAAACGTTGGAGGTGACATGAATCGCCTCTAGATGCTTTTTTACAGCTACTATCCTTTTTCAGAGCAACCATCAGAATATCAAAGATCTGTCAGTTGACGACCATCCAGGTTATCATGTATTTTAAACCCATGATTTAGTGCTTTGCTCAATGGATTCAACACCAAGCAGTACCACAAATGCACTGAAGGAATCTCTTTGAAAAATACTCGTCGTAATGCGAATTCATCTAGTTTTTCTTGGTTGCTGATGATCAAAATGCTTGATTCTTGTTTCCTGAAGCATCATCGCACGACCTAGGAAGATGATGATACGTATATTGCTGCACCGTTTGCTGCTTGATTTTGTGGTGCAGCTTTCTCTAACTGATGGTTA
>JAUMHM010093425.1:10297-25756 GCA_032362435.1 Melikaiella ostensackeni
ATCGATGTTTCCCCCCCCCCCCCCGATTCAACTTGTCGTTTGATCTCCATCGCTCGGTCTCCTAAGATAAGTAGATTATTTCTGATGTCCTCAACCTTAGCGATAAGATCTCTTACTGCAGCTCTATAGTATGTATATAAGGATACTTTGTAGCGAGCTTTATCCTAAAATTTTACCCCTTTTCCCGTTTAATCTCAAATTTCGCCCTTATGTAATCTAGTTGATGCTCTCCCACGGTATTTCTATTGAGGTGGTTGGCTGCAAATCGCTTACGCTAGGGAAAGAAGCGGCAGCAGGCACAGTTGATGTTCCAATGTTTGCCGTTTGTCGCAGATGTTCTTGTTGGCCAGATTGTTGACCTGTGAGACATGCCTGACCATCACACAGCTCACCATCACCAGCATCCTGCATACTGTGGTGCCCATCCGTGGCTCCAGGGGCACCCAGACAATCCTCGGGAAGCCACCATCGTTTCAAAATACTTTTCAAACTCTCCATTCTTTGTATGGGTTTTGGTGTTCCTCTTAGTCCCTTTCCTCGTAATTCTCTGAATACCTTAGAAGGGTAAAAGTAAAACAATGATATCTTAGACTTTAGATGGTTACAGCCCTATATGTCGAAGGCATTGTTTATGTTGGGTTTTTGTACAATACTGAATATTCTACGCGGGGCTATCCCTGCATATATCAACAGTCATAGACACATTTTTGTAAAGCGATCAAGTGATCTGATAAATTTGATATGCATAATTTGAGGTATTAGGTAATTTGGTATATACCATTAGGCTAAATACCTTTCTGGTTAAGCCTAAACTGGATCAGTTCTAGCCTCGCTACACTACCTTTGTTTCAAGAATTTATGTAATAAGGGTAAGTAAAGGATGCATATGAGATCAATCTAGAAGACGCATCATGGTTATTCGAGCAACATACTTTTGCCGAAAATTGTTCATGATTTACCTCAGAATTCTAGATACCGCTATTGTGGGGCGGAAATAGAGGTATTTATCCCAATGCTTTCGAGTGCTTTCGAAGCGACTCACGAAGCGGTGGCCGTGAGAAAAATTTTGATTCAAGCATTAACAGTGGTCTGACCTGGTTTACATAACGCACTCAGGAGGTTTCGTACACTAGGATTACCTTTTAGTGTCATCTGAAATACTCTCCACTACAATCAATGCATCATTTCATGCTCCAAAAATAGTCATCAAACCAGACCTGCCACTTTTCTTCTGGAAGATCAGCACACTCTTAATCCCACGCTGCCGAAAGCTTGCCATCGCTGGAAAAACGCATGCTTTTGAGGCGATTTTGACTTCTAGTAATAATCTGAAGTCACAGGGGGCAAATAGTTTAAGACGTAATCTGCGAGAACTTTCTCCAAAATTTGAGGTTTGAACATTATCAAAACCACTCGCAATGGTGAATTGACGACCCGGCTGAACCAGTTCATGCACCAGGTAGTTCAAGATGTAACCTACGACAACATTTTTAAAATATGAGGTTCGAAGATGACCAAAATCCCTCAAAGCGGTGAGTTGACAACCCGGGTGCACCAGATCATGCACCAGGTAGTTCAAAACGTAATCTACAAAAACTTTTTTTTAAACTTAAGGTTTGAACATTACCAAACCCACGTCAAATTGTGAGTTGACGGGCCGGGTGCACCAGATCATGCACCAGGCTAGTCTAAGGAAACATTTTTGAAACTTAAGGTTGGAAGATTAATTAAACTACTTCAAATGAAAAGACGTAGTCTACAGGAACACTTTTCAAAATTTAAGGTTTGAACATCAACAAAACCACTTTAAATGGTGAGTTGGCGGACAGGATGCACCAGATCATATACCAGGTAGTTTCAGACGTAATCTACGGAAACTTTCTTTAAAATTTAAGATTTGAACATTACCAAAACCACTCGCAATGGTGAATTAACGACCCGGCTGCACCGGATCATGCACCAGGTAGTTCAAAACGTAATCTACAAGAAGTTTTTCTAAAACTTAAGGTTTAAATATTACCAAGCCCACGTCGAATTGTGAGTTGACGGGCCGGGTGCACCAGATCATGCACCAGGCTAGTCTACGAAAACATTTTGAAAACTTGAATTTGGAAGATTAATAAAACTACTTCAAATGAAAAGACGTAGTTTACAGCAACACTTTTCAAAATTTAAGGTTTGAACATCAACCAAACCACTTCAAATGGCGAGTTGTCGGGCAGGGTGCACCAAATCGTGCACCAGGTAGTTTAGGACGTAATCTACACAAACATTTTTCGAATTTAAGGTTTGAAGATTACAAAAACACTTCAAATGGTGAGTTGACGACCAGGGTGTACTGGATCGTACACCAGGTAGTTTAAGACGCCGATTACGGAAACATTTTTAAATCTGAGGTTTGAAGATTGCCAAAGCCACTTTCAAATGATGAGTTGTCGTCCCGGGTGCATTGGATCGTGCACGAAGCAGTTGAGACGTAATCTATGAAAACTCTCTTTGAAATTCAAGGTTTGAACATTACCAAGTCCACTTAAAATGGTGAGTTGACGACCAGGGTGCACTGGATCGTGTATGCGGTAGTTGAGACGTAATCTATGGAAACTTTTTCGAAATTTTAGGTTTGATGATTACCAAAACTACTTCAAGAGGTAGGGTGGCGAACCGGGTGCACTGAATCGTGCACCAGGTAGTTCAAAACGTATTCTACGGAAACATTTTCAAAATCTAATGTTTGAAGGTTATAAAAACCACTTCAAATTGTGAGATGACGTCCCGGGTGCATAGGATCGTGCACCAGGTAGTTTGAAACGTTATCTGTGGGAAGTTTTTGAAATTTTAAATTTGATGATTACCAAAATCACTTTAAATGGTGAGTTGACGACTCGGGTTCCCCGCATCGTGCACCGAGTTGTTTCAGACGTAATCCACGAAAAACTTTTTGAAATTTGAGGTTTTCAGAATATCAAAACCACTTCGAATAGTGAGTTGACGACCCCGGCTGCACGGGATCGAGCACCAGGGAGTTTAAGACGTAATCTACAACAACATTTCTCAAATTTTTAGGTTTGAAGTTTATAAAACCACTTCGAATGGTGAGTTTACGACCCGAGTACAACGGATCATGCATCAAGTTGTTTAAGACGTAATCTACGGAAACTTTCTTTAAAATTTAAGGATTGAACATTACCAAAACCAATTCAAATGGTGAGTTGATGAACCAGGTGCACCGGATCGTGCATCAGGTAATTTGAGACGTAAATGAAGCTAACACTTTTAAAATTCAAGGATTCAAGATTACCAAAACCACTTTGAATGGTAAGTTGACGACCCGGGTGTACTGGATTGTACACCAGGAAATTCATGACGTAATAAAAAAGAACTTTTTTTCATATCTAAGATTTAAAGATTACCAAAACCACTTCAAATGGAGAGTTGATGACCTGGGTGCTCCGGATCGTGCAACAGGTAGTTCAAGACGTAAGTTAAGCAAACATTTTCAAAATTCAAAGTTTGAAGATTACCAAGATCACTTCAAATGGTGAGTATACGATCCGAGTGCACCGGGTCATGCACCAGGTTGTTAAAGACGTAATCTAAGGGAACTTTCTCTAAAATTCAAAGTTTGAGCATTACCAAAACCACTTCAAATGGTGAGTTGACGACCCGGGTGCACCCGATCCTGTACCAGGTAGTTTAAGACGTAATCTGCGGGAAAGTTTTTTAAATCTAGTGTTTAATGAATACAAAACCACTTCAAATTGAGAGTAGACGACTCGGGTGCACCGAATCGTGCATCAGGTAGTTTAAGACATGATCTACGAAAACATTTTTGAAATTTAAGGTTTGAGGATTACCAAAACCACTTTAAATGGTGAGTTGACGACCCGGATGTACTGGAGCATACACCAGGTAGCTTAAGACGCATACTACGGAAACATTTTTAGAATCTAAGACTTGAAGATTACCAAAACCACTTAAAATGGTGAGTTGACGACAAGGGTGCACCGTGTCATGCATCAGGTATTTAAAGGCGTAATCTACGGTAACATTTTTGAAATTTGAGGTTTGAAGATTACCAAAAGACGTTGAAGACGTCATCTACAGCAACATTTCTCGAATTTGAGGTTTGAAGTTTACAAAACCACCTCGAATGGTGAGTTGACGACCTGAGAGAACCGGATCGTACACCCGGTTATTTAAGACGTAATCTATGGGAACTTTCTTCAAAATTTGAGGTTTGACCATTACCAAAACGACTTCAAATGGTGAGTTGACGAACCGGGTGCACCGGATCGTGCATCAGGTAGTTAAAGACGTAAATAAAGCCAACACTTTTGAAATTCAAGGTTTGATGATTGTCGAAACCACTTCAAATGGTAAGTTGATGACCCGGGTCTACTGGATTTGTGCACCAGATTGTTCAAGACGTAAGCCACGCAAACATTTCTGAAAAATAAAGTTTGAAAATGACCAGAAGCACTTCGAATGACTAGTTAACGACCCAGGTGCACTGGATCGTACACGAGGTAGTTGAGACATAATCTACAGGAACGTTTATAAAATTTGAGGTTGGATGATTATCAAAACCACTTCAAAGAGTGAGATGACGATCCGAATGCATCGGAGCATGCACCAGTTAGTTTAGGACATAATTTACAGAAACATTTTCAAATCTGAGGTTTGAAGATTACCATAACCACTATAAATGGTGAGTTGACGACCCGGGTTCCCCGGATCGTGAACCAGGTTGTTTTAGATGTAATCCACGAAACCATTTTTTATATCTAAGGTTTGCAGATTACCAAGACCACTTCAAATGGTGAGTTGACGACCCAGGTGCAACGGATCGTGCACCAGGTGATTTGAGACATAGTCTACGGGAAAGTTTTTGAAATCTAATGTTTAATGGTTGACGACCGGGGCAGAACAGAACGTGTACCAGATTGTTTAGGACTGTTGAGGCATACATTCTCATCACGATGTTCGCTCTTGATTTTTGTCAGATATTGTACTTTGTTATGCTTACAAAATATTAAACAAAATTGTATCAACTCCATGAAATGATATTTAGACAACTGTTTGAATTTTTCCAGATAAAAGTTTTCAAAGAATGTATATATTTTTCAATTTTTTATCTAAAATAATTTTTTCATTTTTCGTAAGATTCACTTATTGGCTATCGCTGGAAAAGGTCTGTGAATGAAAACAGTGCATTATACATTTTAGTGTTGGTTATATTTATTGATTTATAATTATAGTCTCGAGGTATATACATATATATTTACATCAAGAAAATTATCGCTAATTTCAATGCTTCTTTTTGGGTTCCCCATTTCCCACTACCATCCAGGCTGATCTAGACTTTTTGAAAATAAGATTCCCTCTGGGTCTCGAAATATTTGATGTCAGATACGTCTCTTATATTGTCTATTATGAGCTTTGCAAGATCTCCCGAGATAATACTACACCTGACAAATTCTATCTGAAAACTAATTATCATCTAGAAGAAGAAAGGACGATGAAAGAAAACATACTGATATAAGCTCAATTGTATTTATTATGTGAGTAAAAGTCATAGTATAAGTATATGTATAAGTATAAGTATAAGTATGTGGGTGTCAGCATGAAAACGACCCTTATGGCCGGTTCTAGTTTAGGAGATATTTCCGTTATTCTAAGTCAGAATCATAATTTATATTTTCGGATTTGAGTGGAGGATGATATGAGACCCAATACTGAATCTATTGGTGCTATACTCATGTCCCGAAAACAGACGTTAGTGAGTATATTTCATGTTCGAAGGAAAAGTGTTACAAATGCGCTTATGGAACTCGCCAAATTTAGATGCGTTTTTCTCGAAAAGCGGGTTTTCGAAGTTCGAACTTCAAAAATGCTCCGGTGACTCGATTTTCAACATAGAAGGTTCGTCTTGGACTTAAATTACGGGGAATTTTTTGGGCTGTATGGCCCTATACGTACCTCCATACCGGCCAAAGGGGCCCTTTTCATGCTGACGCATACATATATTCTCCCAACTTCTGTAGAATGATTCAACCTGATTAGTTGAATGTGATTCTTTTTAGAATATTATTTTTTTCACTAGAAGCAACATGGGTCAACGAAGGGAGTCCCGGTGGCACAGGCGATAGCGCGTCAGGCTTTCATACAGGAGGACTGGGGTTCGGTCACTGTGCCGGTACCAATGGAAATTTTTCTATGTACTTCTACCGGGGCTCCGGTGGTTCGGAACCCACGTTAAACTGTAGGTGCCCTCCAGAGAGGCTGGTGACATCCCAGGTAAGGGGCTCCGTGAGGGGAACATACTTGGGGGTCACTAGTCGATTTTGAGAGTTCCGGAAAAGAGTTGGCGATCTCCTTGCGAGAAAGGCTCCACGAGGGGACTACTACTCGGTGGTCGCTGGTCTATTCCGAGAATAGTTAAGGGTGTGGCAAAATAGGCTTCATATCTTGAGCGCCAGGGGAGCTCTATTGAGGCTTCCCGCCCGTCTGTTCAACAACAACAACAACATGGGTCAACGATACCCCACCAACCTCATAATAAATGATATCAATATAATCATCTTTGAACTGCGAGCGATTAATATTCGTAGAATACACACTTCCCATGGTTCATTAACTTAAAAATAAAATTTTCGGATGGTTCATCTATTTTCACAGAAATGTGATGTACAGTTAATAATAATTGTACAATCAGAGAAGCACAATCTTTTACTAAACCATGTAATGCTTCAAGCATTCAAAAATACTAATTCGCACGTCACATGAACTCTTTTTTTAAGCGTGGTGGTACCAGTAGTTGAAGAAGAATTTTTAGTAACTTTTTGAACAACACCCACAGTTTGCGACATTGTATGTTCTGCTCTAAAGATTCAGAGAAACGGTGCAGCTTTTGGATTATCACCCACGCCCTAGTCAATCATCATTGATTTTTAAAAAAGTAATAGTGAGGTATATAGAGTAATAGTGAGAGTATATAGGTATATAGAGATATAGCAGTATGAGGAAAATGATTGAGGAGTAGGAGTGGTGTCGTAGAATTTATATGATGAAATTTAGGATAATTATTATAATTAGGAAATAACTTTATTGGAAAATTTATTTATAAATGTAAAGAGAGTAGATATATAATTTATTGAAAATTTCAAAGTTTTTAATGTTTTACTTCTCAAAATCATAGCAAAATGACAATAAACAAAATTTATATATGCATTGACATAAACAGGAAGAACTAAAATATTAAGCTAGGAAACAGATAGTGGATCATAGACAGAAGATTTAGAGAGGGTTTAAAGTTCGTGTTTCCTCAGTATCTTTCCCCTAAAACATCTGTCATTTCCTGGACATGGAAAGCAGGCTTGTTAGTCTGCTATCTCGTGCAACATCATACCGTCAAATCATGTTCTTTCACCAATTAAAATTGAAACATAAAAGTTTCAAATTTGTGAAATCTTGAAGGCACATCAAAAGTGTATTGAAATCAATAAAACTTATTCTAAAAAATTTACGCGAGTTAACTCCGTATAAAATGTCTCTCGAGAAACAAGTGTCCGAGACCTTTTAGTGCTCATCAACAGGAGGATGACCAAGCGGGACACCTAGCTGGAATATACGCCTATTTAGCCCAGTGTGACTCTTTCGGTCGTCTTGTTGAGGTTGTCCATATGAAGCCTCTGTAAAAGGAGATGATGTGCCTCTCCTTGTGGCTTTGAGGAGATATCAAGAATCACAGAGAGATACAAGCTCAAAAATTGATGAGATTCATATGCTTTGTAACAAGGCAATTCTCTATTAGCCTTTACCTTCCTCAACCTGTTCGGCAGAATGAGACAATTTCCCGCCATTTCTGAGGCCGTTCATCCCGTTACATGACGCCCAACGACTAAGTTAAGGATGGCTTTTACAAGCACCTGAATTTTTTTTATATAAATAATCTCTCATGAGCTTGACCCTAAAATGACAACGGTGCCAGAGCAAATCCTGCCGAAAGCATTTTATATTAATTGATAATCGAACGCATTTTTTCAAATGTATACCTTTTTTGTCCTGGGCAAATAAAAAAATCACTAGAGTGTGCATTGCAATGCACACGATTAGGAAAATTCACGATACCGGGTCCCATCCTGCCGGAACCCTCGGCACTATGGTAATAATGAGGGTGGTGAAACGTAGTTAACTACCTCCTACCTCCTAGACAAAAAAACTGTTAACAAAAATTGTAGGTATGGACCTGGTGAATAGAAAGCACCAACGATGCCAACTCTCACGTTATCGGAAACCTCCGGCACCATGGACAAATCAGCGTGCGTTCGGGCGTTTTTTTATCACCGCGCTACTGTACGCAGTGGAATCTTTTTTCTTTTTTAAGAAATTGAATATTTTATTGACTTACTTATTATCCGACACATTTACAATTACAACAAATGCTAATAAACAATTTTTTCGAAATAGGTTTTCTACAAATTCGTTTATAAGTCTGGCTTTTTCTTTTCTTAATATTACTACATATAAATTTATTCATGAAATAACATTTTTTATTTTTTAAGTGTAAATGAGTTCAAGAAGCTTAAAAGTACAAAGGGTTGCCAAATCTGGAGACCCAGGACTGTAGTGTCTTTCTCTTAAAAAGGTTACTTGCTAAGCGACGATTATTTTAGGGTTGAGAGAAGGAGAGAAGTGGAAATTCCTAGCTTATCATTATGAAAATGCCACGGTGCCGAGGCTTGCGACAGGATAGGACCCGGCACCGTGAATTTCCCTAAGCGTGGGCGTTGCAATGCACACTCTAGTGCCTTTTTCATGTGCCCGGCACAAAAAAGGTATATATTTCGAAAAATGCGTCCGATTATTAATTCATATAAAATGCTTTCGGCAGGATTTGCGCTAGCACCGTTGTCATTTTAGGGCCATGTTTTTATGACGAATCGATTAGAAAACATTAGAATCTTCCGGCAATTCAAGGTAGAAAAATGGACCGGGCTCTTGGACTACTTCATCATTTCTCGAATATTGGTTCCTCACAATGTAGGCCGACCTGTCTACTTCGAATGAACGTTACCGAATTTTGAATTAATTCGTAAGTCGATAAATATGGAACAGATCCGAAGTAAATTATCTTTGCTTGACACCACGAACCTGTCAAACGTCCATCGCGATGGTTCACATACCTAATACGAACGCCGCGACATTTTTAAATCAATGTCACCCAATTACGCACACGAATATTAGTACTGTAACTACCACGGCAAGTATCATAACTACACAGCCAGCCTCGACTATCTGAAATACGCGACGCTATAAGTCATTCGTATTTTCACAGGCAGCAGCGACACCAATGCAGCCCAATTTCAGTTCGCCTCCGCCTAATTATTCTCAACCCCCGCACGAGTCTCCACCCGTTTACCCTTACACAGATTGAGGAAATCCCAATGTTCCTCTGGTCATCGAATTCCCAAACCCGTACAGCATCTCAAATCCATGGGCGTTTACAGTTTCTGCCGCTTATTCGAATTTTCTTTCAGGTTGTTACACGACATGGTGGCAACCTCTCTTTTTCACCTCACGCGGCTTTCAAAAGGGATCGCTGCCAGTGGTGATTCCCAGCTGGAAAGACACTGCTTTGACTTCAGGACTGGTTTGGCGCTCGATCAGGCACTCAAGGATCGCCCGTGAGGGCACTCTTTTTCCACAAGAAGAAAAATGAATAGACTAGAGAAGAACTTGAATCTAATTAATCTGAGAAATTAATATAAAATAACTTGAACTTCAATCTAATCTCGAAATCTCTAACCTTTTGTCGCCTAAAAATTAAGTGCACATTCTATTAAATTTTCGAGTTGTTTTAAGTTGAGGGATTAGAATAGGTTGAGTCGCGCCTGGCTGCTTGGTTCAGTCCGACGCGCGTGCGTCTGAAGGACCTGGGAGAAAAAATAATATTGACTGCGACTGTCGGTGCAGAGGCACCGACTCACGTAGGTCGAAGCTAAGCTCTTTCGTTATTCGCGCTTGGTTTTGCGAATCTGAATTGAAAGATTTAAAGTTTTCCTCAGGTCTTACTCAGAGTAGGCGGTTTATTTATACTATCCAGCAGTATTCTAATTGTGCCTTACTTGTTTGGAGTTAGACTAGCTTGGTGAAATTGAAATGTTTGTGAAATATTTTGGGATCTTTGATCAATTTGATCGATTTGATCTCAATATCAGGGCACCTCAGACACGGACTTGGTTTTCAGCGAAAGCGGAACTCTGATTTCCCGCCATCGTCTACTTTCCGCATGGGATAATTGTTCAATTTTGTTGACGTCTCCTCAAGTTTCTGAGGCTGTTCACCCGTTACAGCTTGTAGGTGTGTAAAGTATCACGTATATTTCTTGTGTTTTTAATTATATTATGCTTATAATCGAGGAAATATGTGTTAACTTTTCGTTCTTCTATTGCAAAACAGATCCGGACAACGAAAACCAGGGTTCAGATGGGGGCTGATGCAGGTTATTATCACACGATTAGGCTCCAGCTCGAAAATGATAATGCAAAGGCTAAAGAAACCTCAAGAAAGAGTCAAAATCGTGATCCTATCTTGCGAGATCCCAGAATTAGAAAGTGTAAAATACCGCTAAGGTTATTGCTGGAGATGATAATGATGATAATGCAGGTTTTATTCCGTTGTCACAAACTGCACATGATCTAGAGAAGAATAAACAGAAGCAGCAGAAACTGAGAAAAGCTGTTCAGGAAAAAGATCAGCAAAGGAAAATGAAGTAGAAGAGAATTAAACAAAGGAATGCTTACAAGAAGATAATTGAGAAGCTAAGGGAAAGTGATGAGAAGAAAGCAGGGGTTCTACAAAACCAGGATATCTTTAATGACTTTAAAAAGCTAGATCGCTTGAGGAAGCAGAAGATGAAACAGGATGAGTGGAGAGAGAGAAGGCGTAAAGAAGAGAAGAAAAAAAGAGGAAGGGGAGAAACAAATAGAAAAGAGGAAGAAAAGAAGAAAAAGGATAGGAAGCAGAAAGGTTATTTAAATTCTATGTAGCTTTTTTCTAAACTTTGTGACATATAAAAGTATGCTTTTAAGCAATTATTATTTTCTGTTTCAGTATTTCAAAACAAAACAATCCAACGTGGTGGTGGGGCAACGACAAATGCAAGGTCTGATCCAAGAACTGTCGCAGGCCCATCAAGGGCCGTGGATACCACACCGAAAGTGATTGTTGGTCAATCGAGGTCATCAATAAAATAAACGAGTGAGATCAGTTTATTAAAAAATTTGCGACAACTAACGAGCTACCAGTAGGTAAAGACCGGAAAAACTAACTACGGTGTTCAAAAAACGATCCGTTCATGTAATATAGAATGAATCAAATAAATGCCTACCCAGGAAAAAAAAAATTACGACTCGGTGAATTGCGTATGTGTCAGTTGCAGATTCAGAAATTCAAAACTGACTCGGTTTGCGACTATGTGAATCAAACAGTTTCGCAAACAGCTTCGAAACTGCAATGTACTGCAATGACCTTTTAAAACTAAGTCATATTGAATCGGTTTCCCTCTTCTTGAATGAGACCAACTCCTTTCAGGTTAGACTGGAAAATTTACAAAAAAATTTCAAATTTTTACAGTATACCCAGCAGACATGAGTGAAGCCTACGAGCTCTTTAATATTACCTAAAATTCGATTTGTGCGTTAATATTCAATAACTAACGGTGGCGCGCTGTTGATCGTGTTCATTCGCCTCTCGCACGTTCTGCGTTGGACAATACTTATACCGAATTTCACGCGCTCGAAACCCTTTTACTATCGAGAAGCACAATTGGCAAAATCAAGTTTTAATTCACAGATATCAATTGGACTAACATAAGGGTCCCAAAGACAACAAAGCACCAGCGCCCACCGGATATTCTTATGACGTCAAATACCTTCTAATGTATTACATACGACAAGAATTCAATATAAATATATATATATATATATATTTATATACCTTTTTTCTGATGCTAGAATATGCGGCGGCAGCTTCAAATTCTACAACTTTTTCACAGCCGTTATATGCTTCCGTTGTTGGTAACATTTTTTTGCTGACAGGCACTCTAGAAAATAGAAGTATTATAATAAAAACGTATTGTTCTTAGAAAGAATATGTTACAAATTTATGCATGGAGAACATCAACAGTGGCTAAGAACACACTTCCAAGGTCAGAAAAAGTAAAGATAAGGCAATTATAATATTAGACACAAAAGTGGCGCCCAGGTAAGAAGTCCACGTATAGGAGAATGTATAGGTAACTATATGGGATCCTATATGGGGACCTATATAGGTATTGCCAGTGGGGAGATGGCGGCCATTTCTACATGTGCAAAACTAGGAAGTATCGTAACCACTTTCGTATGAAAAAAATTGCTCGCTTTTACTTACACTGCCCATGAAACGAAAATCCATTGGGATCACAAAATATTTCCCCCGTGAAAAAAAATATTAACTGAATACCATTTCCAGATTATATGCAAAGAAAGATTAGAATTTTCTAGTATGTACCCGTCAGTTCATACGTGCATTGCTTTTAGGCTATTGAAGTAGACCAGGGTCAAAATGACCGTAGCCTCCTGGGGACCAGAATATGACTGTTCAAAACAGATTCAAGGATTCAAAGACTTAAAAAGAAGTTCCCGGTTTTCTCCGGGTCATTTAAAGTTTCAAATTCAAGCCTTTAAAACTGAAGAATTCATACTCTGAAGTATTCAGAGAAGAATTTCCAAATTAATGAATCTAATGCGGAACAATTCTCAATTTGATATTAAAAGCCGTTCAAGATGCATAGTTTCATTAAGCTTGCGTACACCGCAGCAATTTTTGGGTTGGTATTCATTTCGCAGAAAGATTGATTTTCCTAAAAATCATGATCTCAAAAACCACTAGATCCCTAATAACAATCGAGTGGATCTTTAGTAACAATATAACAGTTTTCAATAAAATAATAGACTGTTAGTAATAATCTAATGGTTTTCCGGGAAAATTATTTTTACGGAAATTGGGTTCTGCTAAATGATTACCTACATAATTTTTGCTACGGTATCAGAAACTGCTACACACGGCACCCAATCAGAAATATTCTTTCAATGGCCAAAGCCGAAGCAGCTTGGAATCCGGTTTTTATGAGCAAAACAGAAAATTAGGTGATTATAAAAATGTACTCTTTGACACCAGTGCAGGTGCAGTGCCACTGCTAGCCTCGATTAACTTCAGCAAAAAAATGCCTGCACATCCAGTTTCTCTTTTGTACGTGTTTCAGGGATGTCCCCCTGTTATTTGAATCCAAGGCCCAAAAAAATCGTACCACGTGTTTTTGCGGAAAACGATTAAAAATCCCATTTTTCTCGAAAACAATGCAAGAAATGATTAGAAGTTCATAATCCTAATTTGTTCCTCTTTCTGAAATCTGTACGACTAAACCTTTGCCAGATGTTTATCTTGTCTCCTTTAAGAATTTTTTCAGAAAAAAATAGAAAAAACCGATCAAAATCGACTAAAATAGCATTTATTTTAACGACCTCTAACATTTGGATTTTCTAAAAATATTTTCCTTTAGTTCAGTAATAATGTAAAGAACATTATCAATGAGATTCTTAAGGGTGCTGAGCTTCAAAACGGAGAAAAATTTGTTTTTATCTCTAAAATTGAAGAAACATAATTTTTTTGAATTAATATCACAAGCCCAGAAAAAAAGTATTCTGTGCTTTTGACCAGACAGGTCTTTTCATACGTATTTCGCATCGCTGAATCCGAATCCGGAGTCAGATTTAGGAGTTAGTTTCACGAAATTTCGCCCTTGCAGGGCATTGAAAACTATAGTAAACCATAGCTACTGCAAATACGATGGGCTGAGTGGTTGAATTGGAATTCGTTTATGTGTATGTACATATATTCATACAAATATTTCTATTCTTTGTAGATGAGTACATGCTGACCTACCAAGAACAATAACCTTGAACTAGATAGAACTTTCAAGGTCATTTGACGGTCGAAGCAAATATATAATTGAAAACAAATTTTTTTGTTCAGGAATTCGAAAGGGTAAATTTCTCATTTGAAATCATATTTCGTTCATTTCGGCAGTAATATAGTTCAGTTCCTTACGAACAGCGGGAGAGTTCTCATCGGTAACTGTGAAAATGAATCGAGTGCGGCATTAATTATTAAATATTATTTATCCACGTAGAAAATCTTTCTTTATGCCACAAGACAAACGTAATCGGCTTTCCGGTGCCGAGTATCGGAAAAATAGAGCGGAAGAAGAGGCAAAATTTGAAAAAGAAAGCATGGTACCTAATGAATCATTAGATAGCGACGCAGCTTTGTCGGTAACAGAAGTCGAAATAACAGAAGAAACAGTCGCGATTTTAAATTCGAATTCCAATACTACCAGAACGGAGATTCCTTCAGATCGTTCAATGTGGCCACTTGAAATAAACAATAATATAAGGTTACTCATATTCAAAAAAGGACCAGCGATATGCGATATGCGAAAAAGATAATGCGGGGGGAGGAGGGAAGTTCCGGAAAGATAGTAACAGATTTCATGTCAATAAATCATATTATCAGAGGCGTATGGCCAATCAGGAAGTGATTTCAAGATCATGGCTCGTCTACTCGAAAAGCGCAGATGCGGTGTTTTGTTCTTGTTGCAAACTTTTCACAACCATTCAAAATGCTTCAACTTTGGAAGGCTGCAATGATTGGATTCATATCGGTGAAAGACTTAGCTCTCACGAAAAGAGCAAATCACATTAAAGTGTACATAGACAGTGGAATGAGTTAGCATTGAGAGTAAGGGTAAAAAAAACAATCGATGCTAATCATCAACGCATGTTGGATGATGAAACCTGACATTGGAAAAATGTTTTAGAGCGACATTCAGCAATAATATTTTTTTTGGCACAACAGCCTTTGGCATTTAGAGGAACGTCGGAAAAATTACATGTTCACAATAATGGAAACTTTTTAAAACTAGTTGACTTCATTTCAAAATTTGATACTGATATGTCCGAGCACATTTTAAGGATTGAAGATGGTCTGACGCAAGAACATTATCCCGGTAAAGATATTCAAAATGAAATGATACATTTACTGGCGAATAAAATTGAGCAGAACATATTAAATAATGTGAAAAATTCCTAATATTATAGTATTATTGTTGACTGTACTTCAGATGTCAGTCACGTTAAACAAATGACTATTATAATACGTTTCGGGAATGTTATGAGAAGTTCTGTACAAGTTCGGAAACATTTTCTTGGATACGTACCAGTAACTAGCTCTACAGGTGCAGCATTTACTGAAGCTTTACTAGATGAACTCGAAAGGCTGGAACATTTCACGCAATCAGCACTAGCTGAGCATCAGATCGAGACAGGACATAGGATTTTATTTGACAAAACAACCGTC